>CBMN010036650.1:0-14552 GCA_000582825.1 Hordeum pubiflorum
ATAGTGATCCTGGGCGTGCTCGTTGTACCGAAAATTTTTGTTTTCTGTTGCGTTCCCCAACAGTAAGTGCAGTAGGATCCAGGAGCGAAGGCCGAAATGAATGACAACGACGATGAAACCACTGTAGCAAGACGCGGGAGAGGAGATCGAGAGGAACCACGCCGGCCAAGAGGAATGGTTAAGCAGTGTCTTAAATCAAACCGCACATATGCATATGTACAATCACGAGGAAGATGTAGATCTTCTCGTCTACGATCATCGAAACAGAAAACTTGCAACACGAAAGTCGTGTGGAACGGCAAGATTAGGCTACTGGTCAAAGGGAATTTCGAACGGTCAATCGTGCCCGACGAATTTGACAAAATTCGTCCAAAGTAGCTCTAAGCGTGAACACTAAATTGAGCATTTACGGTCGACAAATTTACGAACCGATCGCAAAAATGGAACTGTAACATCGATGTGCATCTTTTTCGTGTAGAGCTTATCTTGAATCGAAGCACCGTTGTATAGATTAGAAGGGAGAAGGAAGAAAGAAGATTAGGGAGCAGCTTAATGGAGTTAGAAGAAGATAGCACGTACAAGTTGTGTACTGCTCGCATCCTTCCATCCTCCTCTTATGCAAGGGACTCATCCATGTGCTCTAGTTGTGGCTCATCTTAGCCTAGCTCGCTGTAAACTGTCGATCTAAGCGTTCACAACAAGATAGGCCCAGAGGTGCTTTAAACTTCATATGATGTAGGCCCAACAGTGTATGTGAGCAACCAAACATACCGAATTCTTCCCCGCACGGGCCTGGTTGGGCCTAATGCGGGCAACCAAACACGCCCATAGCAACTCATGCGATGACATGTATTGCTTTATCAAGCGAACACAAGCTGATTTTTTTTGTTAATTAATGAATTAATTAACAACATCCTTACAATCGTTCATTACATAGTTCGCCACGCGGGACGGAACTATTACAACACAGACCATCGGACCTGCTATCAAAACTAAATTTCGCAATCTCATGTGCGACCCTATTAGCCAGCCTATCAATCTTCATGATAATAAACTTTGCGACGCTTAGCGCTTCCTTTTTCAGATCCATAAGAGGAGACCTGTCAATGGATTATGTTGCCAGAAAAGATGCAACAAAGGAGCAATCAGTTTCCAAAATGTTTTGTTTGTAAAGTGTAATACCTATGTATAACTCGGCAAGGCATGTACGGAGTTCCGCTTCATCCACACAGGTACACGAATGGATAAAATCCAATGAACAAACCAAGACTTTGCCTAAATGATTCCTGACGACAACCCCAACACTGGCAGCTCTCATACTCTCCATAAAACTAGCATCCACGTTTAGCTTGATATACTCAGGAGTCGGCTTCCAAATAGCACGATCATTTGTGGGCGGAATAACGTACCTCCAATTATCTATCACCCCCTTACCTTTGTTGCTGAAGTTCACCTGACCACGGGTGTTGGCTAAGGAGAAAGTTTTCCAACAATTTTAGAAAGAAATAACATAGGCGGATATTCTTTCCCCTTCCAAAAATAAAGTTGTTTTTGAGTGCCAAGCTCTTCAGAACATGAATAAAACTTGCTCGTGTACCATTAAGCCCAGCTGGTCAAGCAGAATAAGGAACCAGTCCGGCCCCGTAAATCTAAAAAAGTCCTCACCTGGGATCTTCAACACTTCTCCGAAGGCAAATCGGAAAGCACGCGTCTTTGGGCAAGTCACAAAGGCATAGAGAATACTTTCATCCTCAACACCAAATATAGAGCACATACCTGACACCGTTTGGTGATGGGATACTCTATTTACCTGGACCGCTAAACTGTTGGACGCAGTTCGTCAGGCAAAAATTCTTATTTTTTGTGGAACATTGGTCTTCCAAATAACATCCCACAATCTTCTTTCCACATTGCCGGGAGTGCTGGACATTCCAGTATCGCCCTTACACTCTTTAAGGTTTAAAGCCAGTCTGTACGCACTTTTGACAGAAAACATGCTATTTTTCTCAAAGTGCCGGGCAATTAGGTCACCCTCGCCCACAGACTGAATACAAAGCTAAATTTTAAGATTCAGCAGTCACAAAGCAGACTTGGCTGAACAAAAAGTTTGTGCTTGAATTACTCATTGGCGCACTTGTGAGAATTATCCCAACGACAGTAGAAGACATGATATTGCAATTGTTCATGGCATAATCAGATCTTACGTTGCAGATGACTGCACGATCTCAAGTTGGAGCATTAATCAACTGAAGAGCATGGATGAAAAAAATCAGAACAAAAGATGCAAGCTAGCTTAAGTGAGTATTTTCCTTCTTTTCATAAGCTTGTCAACATGGAGATGTCTATATGGCTCAATAGTGCCATGAACAAAGAAAAACATGGTCTTTCTTGTTTGATCATAAAAGGGTACTGGAATATGTTGTATCAGCTACCATTCAACCATTCCCGCAAAAAAAAAAAAGGCTACCATTCAACCAATATTACTGATGCGAAAGGGAGAGCCATTTGCAACGGTGCCAACACCATAATTTGGTCACAGAAAGTGAAATGACAAGCTCAGAACAACACAGGGAGACCCCCGTAAACAAGAAATGCAAATGTGCCGATACACACACAGTTATCTCATTAGATGATTTGTGCCAAAGGTTTGTAACAATCAAATTCATCAGCTTTGAAATGAAAAAGAAACCATAACAATTATCTTAAGACTAAATTACAATTTATTTGATACAGGCAAAAGAGAAAAAAAACGATATTGTGGCTGCTGGGATTCGAGCCCAGGTCTCCACGGCCACAACGTGGAATTCTCACCACTAAACTACAGCCACTTTATTGAAAAGTTTCACACAAAATCTTTGTAATACCGTACAACGTCTTCTATTCTACTTAGTCTCCAAATTACGAAAGAGTTTGTTGCCTGATCAACGGTGCCTTCGATCGCGAACATGCTGATCACCACACTAAGCGTACGTGCCCTTGTTCAACCAGGGGATGCAGAATGGACTACTAATTGCTTTGAAATTGTGAGCACATGATTACCAGCCTACCAAGTTCCTGTACCAGACAAGATCGATATGAAGCCGCATAGCCCCGAAACAGATATGCGTAAACTTTTATTTTTGCAAAGGGTAGAATGCACCGATAATGGTTAACCTTTGCAGGGAGGAACACTTTAGTCCTAAACAAAGCAAATAGTCAAACCAAACCAGTGGCGGGGCCCCAAGACTTCAGTCCGAAGCTGCCCCCAAGACGTCAGGTTTCGAGTAGAGCAGCGGCAGCAGCACCAACAAAGGAAAGCTAAGAGGGAGATCAATATGCTGTCGTGAACAGAAAAGGAAAATGGTGGTTAAACTTCGATGGGTTGGGTTGTGGAGCTGGACGAGAGTGGGGGCCTCAGTGCTAAAAGCGTTCTAGTTCTAGTCTAGACAAGCGTCGAGTTGAGTACTATAAATGGTCGTATAGCGTATTCGACCAATGTATTGGCGCACTAATCAGCAAACAGCCTCTGACGGACAGGATTGCTGACTCATACAGCGCCGAGTTCCAAACGTCCGCCCCCACGAGTAGTTCCCCTTGTGTCGAACCGTGTGTTGTACACTTTGCCAAATACATCATACGCCCTGCTCTTTATTCTACTTGCAACAGAATCACAGTACCATATAGTTACAGATTTACAGTTGTGAGGCATGGGAACTACAATCAGAAAGGTATGCTTAGACATTTATTTAGTTTGATTGTTGTATCAGCCCTGGAGGTCCTTCTGAGTACCACCACCACATATGTGCAGAAGGCAGTGTTGACGCTGTTCAAGCAAAAACCATGCCCAAGTGCCTCATACGCAGCACCTCACATGCGTGCCCTCGTCGGAGCTTGTTGAGCCATCTGCGGCGCCCCCTGCGGATAAATGTGGCATGTTTAATTTCCAACAAGATTGATACACCTAACGTTACAGAACCCAAAGGCAATGAGGAGATTGGTATTTCAATTGATAGGATGCCCCTAAATGATTATGTCAAAAGATGCACGGCATGGGCAGGGGTCACAATTCGAACTCCAGTTTGAACTTTTGCCACCGTTATCATATATCCACTTTTCGAATAACTATGAGACTTTTCACTGTTTAACAATAACCCAGAACATATCCCAAAGAAAATCTACCCACTAATTTTCCAGCTTCTCAACTACTAGTACTATGCAAGTATATTCGTGTACAAACAAACAGCCTCGACAAAACAAGTCTGACAGCAGTTGACAGTCAGAAAGAAAAACTATTGAAAACTGTAAGTTAATAAATAATTTCCAGCAATGACAGAGCAGCCTATGTTAAACAAGTCATACGCTGATTATACATGTGACAATCTTGAATATTTTATGTTTATCATTATATGTATGTAAAATGTAATCGCAAAATCTATATGCAACAAGTCGACATAGTCAGTCAGTTAGGATAAGCTAATCCATCAGAAAGAAGGAGAATGCAAGAGTGTACCAGTGGTCGGCCGCTTTTCGCTCTCTCCTCCAAGTATGATGATGGTTTGAAGAAATCACCATAAATTTCAGCCCACTTGCTAAGCTTTGAATGTATATAAGATGCTCCAACCGTATCAGCCCAGAAGATGAGGCCACCCCTTCATTAAAAGACTACAGATTACAACTAATACTCCAAAGTAACCACCACACCTCCTTCAACTAACAGTAATAATGACAAAATACACATCATACAGAGGACTATAACTAACAGGGATTGTATCATACATTGGGTAAATTATAGGTAGCAAATATTTTACTAAACTAAAAACTGCTTGAGTATCATTAAAACTATCGGTTAAATTGAGCAGAAGGAAAGAACATGGCGATTTAAAAATAATCAGGTATAGAGCTAACTCACTGGCTTCAAGTGATTGTTACAGTTATATATATAGCCGTGTGAAATCCTCATTGTACAAGGGGTTTTCTGCATATTTACCACACCTATACGTGTACACATGTCGACCTATGACCCCATGCAAATACAAGTTGCATATTTCCTCAAATGGTTTCAGAGCTCACAGTTTAAGGGTTTTTTTTTTCACTCGGGACGCCGCAGCGCATCCTTCTCTCAATCGGTCTCTTCCAGATCGATTTCTCTCTGGATCGGTCTTCCCTATAAGTTCTGCTTTTCCATCACGCTGACCACGTACTCATTGTTCCGATGGGGAGAAGAACCTATAATTAGCTTTTCGGGGAATTTCCAAACGGCTACTCGCTCCAGCTTTCCCTGCTCTCCTCCGGTCAAAGCCCACAGACGTCTCCTCCACGTGAAGCCCTCATTACATGTGCGGAAGCCTACCCTGCTCCCCTAGCACCCAGAATTGGATTAAAGCCAGCGCCGCGGAAATCACCGTCCCCAACTGCTGCCTGCCCGCCCCACCCAGCTGGATCGCGCTGCTTCCCAAGCGATCTCACCCACGCTCGACGCCAGCCCACTCGCCTACCACCACTTATTCCCTCACGGGCCTCCGTTTCTTCCCACGTGCATGCCCACCAGCCGCTCACCCGCCACTGCTCCTAATCAATTGCTGTTAAATCCATTCTGATATATGACAGACAATGCTATGCTACTTAAGAATTAAATTAGGTCCATAAGTTGTAACAGCATATAACCAGCAGGAGAATCTCAACCTGCATATCTAATTTAATCATATTTCGAGTGAATGCAGATTGTCATTGGTTAACAGGATTTAGGACAGTCAGAGATAAGCAGCAGCTGCCTACCTGTACTTGGGAAAGCCCATCCCAAGGACAGATGCAATATCAAGATCAGAAGCCCTGATCACCACATTTTCATCCATTACCCTGCATGCCTCATTAACGACTGGGAAGAAAACCATCTCCAATATATCTTGATCCGATAAAGTAACAAGCTGCAAGCAAGTCGATGTATCAATATCAGGAAAACCTTCCATTAACAAATGAGATAGCACGACATTTTTTCATAGATAGAGAAACAATGTCGCAGACAGTTAGAAAGAGGAAGAGAAACCTTTCCACCCGGCATTGTCTTTGCCTGTCTTCTGTACTCGTCGATCACATGTTGAACACTAGGGTCAGGCTTTGGCTTCACACCCTTCTCATAAAGGTAATAACCTTTTCCATTGCTCTTTCCTGTAAAGTAATAGGGAAATTTCAATTGTGAAAGATGCATATACTGGAGTGGTGCAGTAACTATTGGTCTAGTCTCATCCCATCCTATGTAACCAACCCACAGGTGGAGCAAAAGCAGGTTAAGAAGCATACCCTGCCGCCCATTCTTTACCATCAAATCCACTAGGCCAGAGTTAAAATTCCGTGTTCCAAAGGCAGCTGCATAGATATCCTTTACTGCCAAGCCTACTCCATATCCAGCTACATCTTGGAGTCTGCAGGGGAACGAAAACAGCCAAACATAAGAACTCACGTGAATCTAAAAAAATTGAAACAGTCAATGGATGATGCCTGAGTACTGCACTGTTCATTGTAGCAAGCTAGCTAAGGCACGGCAAGCATATCACAAAGATGGTTGAGTGCCAGTTAATTGTTTTAACATTGACATGGTCTCTAACGCAGAACACAGCTTTCACCATCAATAAATCACCTTTTTATAGTTAAAATATATTACAATGCTATTTAAGGAAAATAATGCTCGATCAATATATTTGTGAAAATATTATTGATTAAGTTCAATTGATTGTGAACATTCTAATAAATCACCATTTCCCCCTAGAGTACTATTATCACAACACATGCTCATAGTGGGCCATAACACTACACAAAATCTGCTCTGAAGTGGGTTACATCTGTTTTATTCTAGGTAAGTGAACGCGAACAATACATGATACTGGAAGATTTTCATCAAGAAATAGAAAAAAATTGTCTATAGTTGAATGGAATATTTGCTGGTTCATTCACAGAAGGAACTTAATTTGAGACCATTGGCCATTATTCTACACATGGACATGAAAACAGAGTTGAAGCACTTACTGAAAAGGTCCCATTGGCATGCCGAAGTTGCTTATTACTTGATCAATTCTGAAAAGATCAATGCCAAGACTAACTAGAAGCTGAGCACCTTGTGTGTAAGGGAAAAATGTACGATTTACTGCAAAGCCTGTGCAGTTGCCGACCACAACAGGGACTTTCTTTATTATTTTCCCAACTGTAATGAGATCAAGGATAGCTTGTGGTGATGTCCGTTCAGTCCGGACAATTTCAAGCAAGGGCATAATATGAGCAGGGCTGTAAATAAGATAACATTAGCAAGGGGCTTTCTCAACAAGCAAGTAAAGCATGAAGGATTGATATATCATCCAATTCAGTAAATTTCAAGGAGCTTTATTTCCATAATCCCATGTCTGTAACATATTTACCAAACATTTGTTTTAAAGTTCAATAGAAATAGCTTCCCATAAGTTCCCAAAATAGATGCTTATAACTTATAAGAAAATATTGCAACAGCTACTACCTTATGAAGGCATCTAGCATGAAATTATACTACTTCAAACAGCAATCGCCCATATGTCGCTTGGGACATTCAACATCATTTTGCTATTGATTAAAGAGCAGACCAATTGGTTACACATTTTCTCCTGAAGGAATTGATGATGGTTATCCATTTGGGTGAATGACCTATGAATTGTTTTTTTTTTTTTGCAGTCCTTAAGCAAAAATACTTGTGGAAAGTTTTGTTTGGTCATTGCCTTGTGCTTGAATTGTAAGGAGTATTAGCATTGGAAAAAATTATCATGCAGTAAACCGACACCAAGAATACCCCTCTCGTACATGTAGTAACTAAGGGCCAGTTCTTTTGGGGCTTATGACTGGCTGTGAAAACAAGCTGCCCCCTCCCCAGCTTATTCTAGAAGCCCAACCTAAATTTTTATTTTAGAAGCCTACTAGTTAACCCCTACTTAGTAGGCTTTTAAAATAAAATTTTAGGTTGGGCTTCGAGAATAAGCTGGGGAGGGGGCAGCTTATTTCCACAGCCAGCCATAAGCCCCAAAAGCACTGGCCTTTAGAATATTAGGGAACTTCCATGAAAAGCACTAAGGATAACTTCATTGTTAGCATAACCATCAAATTCCCTTCTATGAAGAATAAGTTTGCTTTTGCACTGTAAGTTAGATGTATGCGGTTAAATTGCTAAAATATGGTGTCAACGATTTGATGGTTACATGCTCGCGTAAACAAATTTTACGATGTGATGTTTCAGTAACCTTGACACATCCAAGACATACTTCTTAAGTTGGAAGCACAGTTATCAGGAAGTGTCAAGCCATAATTCAAAAGAGAAAACAAACCTGAAGAAATGAGCCCCTATAATTCTATCTTGAGAATTTGTCTTCTCGCCGACAACATTCAAATCAATGGTGGACGTGTTTGTTGCAAGTATGCAATGTGGTGGGCAGATTTTCTCAATGTCAGCAAAAATTGATTGCTTCAAAGGAACCTTCTCAATAACAGCCTACAAGAAGAGAAGATCTGTGGCATAAGAACCTAACAAGCAAATGTGCTATGTCACTATGTAATAGATTGCATAACCATATCAAAGTTATCTACTAAAATCCCCTATAATTATTTTTATGTGAAACTTCATAAGATTCATTAATGCACTACAATGTCATGAATATCAGTTTCACACACTAGAGGGACCCTAAATAAATATGCACAACTATTTTGTCTTGAATAAGTATAATTTATATGAGGACAACCTCAATAACCATATCAACATCCTTGAACTCTGAATAATCCAATGCACCCTTGAGAAGTGATATTGCCTTGCTCATTTTATCCTTGGTCAATGAGCCTCTTTTGACAAGGCCTTCAAGATTTCCTGTGCAAAAGATCATCGGTGTTGTTCAGTAACATCATTTATAAAACTTGATGTTTAAATATTACACTGACAAGAAATCAAAATCAAAATATCTATTAGAAAGAAATTCCTGATATTACTGCAGTAATTTCACAAAATTGACCTGATATTGTTTTTTGTCCCCTTTGCAAAAATTGAGGGTTTACTTCCTTGAGGACAACAGATATATTGCTAACAAGAAGGGCTGTTGCAATTCCAGAGCCCATAAGACCACCACCAATAACAGCAACTTTTCTTATTTTCCTAGGTTTGAGTTGAATATCAGTAACACCTGGTACCTAAAAAATCAACTGTAAGAGTCAGACAGCGCACCAGGTTACACAAAAGTTGACACATCAAATGACATCCTTGCAGCAATTTAACTTTCATGTGTTCACATATGGCATGCAATTTGAGCAAAGCTTTGTTAAGATCATGCATCATATTCTGTAACGTAGTCTGGTTCATGGTAATACATACAAAATTAACACCTCCACAAAAAAATGGATATGAAATTAATTTGGGTCACGTAGAACAGAAGGGGAAATATTGCAGTAAGCATAAATGCAGAAGTTGGGGAAAAATGCTCCTAGGAGGTGATAGGTCATCCATGACCTAAATAGGTACAACTGGCTTATATATTTGGATATTTAGCATTAAAGGAAATAATATATCTGAAAATTTTACCAATTGATAGTACGCAAATATTGCTATACATTCCTACCATACGAAGATGATGTGAATTTGTTTTTCAAACATGGCCATGCATATGAGCTATGTGTTTGTTCAAATATGGAAAATACATGATTATATTTTGGAATCCAACAACATTTGCTTCTCAAATAGCAGAGGTGCGAATATGATGTTAATTTGAGGGGTGAAAAACTGAAAATATCTTGCAGTACTTATTTGATTACATGAAAGATAATAAAAGCTTGTAACAATATATGTCTATGGGCAAAGGCTGTACTCAAAGGAACTTGTTAACTTATATGTGACAGCACATGCTTGTATATATTGGTTACTTATGTTCTACCAACTGAAAAACCATTTGACCTTTCATGACTGCTACTAGGAATACATTTCTTTAATGGAAAATCAATATATTGCATTATACAAGTTTAGATATGCACGTGCTGTCTAACATGATACTACATACATCGATTTGTAACGTATGAAGTATGAAATAGCCGCTGGCTAGCTATGATCCTAATGGGGTGATGGTAATTACCTATGTTAAGGTAAATTATTTACAATTTTCATTTGTAAGGAGACCAAAGTAACAGAACTAGCAGGTTAGCAAAAAAAATACTATTTGTTACCCTTACCGGCGAACAGTTTGGATGTGTCTCCTCTTACCTCTTAAGAGGTAAGCTAGTGCATCTTAAAAGTTAAAAGAGCTCTTAAAGTTCTACTTTTGTTCTCTGATAGTAGAAATAAATATAACCAAGGAGTTGCAGATAGACATTGACACATTGCGACCATTCACACAATAAAATAAAAAAACAAAGGTATTGGAATTATTTCCAAGTTAGGCTAAGTATGTGCTACAAAATCAAGATAGTGGCAACACATGAAAAATAAATCAGGAAAAGAGAAGGTAAATAGGAGGACAACCTTAGTGGTGGAACGCTGGGCAAAAAATACATGGACAAGTGCCCTTGACGTTGTTGATACTACCAACTCCTTGAAAACCTTGGCTTCCTGCATTGTTTAGGTACATTCACCAAACACATGTATAAGGAATAAGAACAGAACAAAGAAACAACTGTTGTCTACATGGAAGTTTGTTATTATTTTTAAGGCTAGCCTGTGGTTGCTAAATTGTGTTGTGCTGAACTTATTTTGTAGTCTGCTGCTAATTAAAGAAGCTGTGGAAGTAAGGATAAGTTGGTTAAATGAACAATAAACTATATAAAACTGTGTAGATAAGCTGGATTATCATACTCCAACGCGATGCCGGATGGAACCTAAGTCATGTAGGGCACTGGTACCAACATAACTGTCAAGTTAATTTGTTACTCTGGGCAAAATTCAGCTAAGAAATCTAAGTTCTTCTGAGAAACTGACTGGAGAGATGGATTCTTTTAGGGGCTTTCTTACCTTATGCTTATCAGCAATTACTAAATTTGGGTATATTGGCAATGGCACCTACCTTCGGTATACCCCCCCCCCTCCATCCACCCACCCACACACCCACCTTCAAGTATAATTCTCAATTGAAAAAATAAGACCAGTCTAATCTCTACAAGTTTTGGGAGATATGGTGCCCAGCTAACTGTTTAACTAAGAGAAGCACATAGATGATATTAGCGTATGTACTAAGACAAATAGGAAATTCTTACCTTCATAACACCAGAATGGCCTCCATATAGTACACCTTCTTCAACAACATCTAGGCAGGCCTGGTGCTGTGGCATGTTTGCGGCAACCTTCTTTGCTTGCTGTCTTGCCATACTTAATATGGCACGAGCTTCAGATAATGAACCAAGCCTATCTGTTCTGCCAAGAGATCTTATCCAAGGTTTACAGTAATTTGCAATCTCCAAAGCCCAAAAGCGTGACATTTTTATCAACTCATCAGGGGAACAAAGCGCATCAATAAGACCACGTTCTTTTCCTTCCTTTGCCGTAATGAACTTCGATTGCTGAATCAAATTTTATGAATGCATTAACTACAGTTGAACATGATAAGAGTAAGAAAGAACATAGGATAATACTCATTTCGAGATGATCATTACATATACACTCCTGGTTCAAAACAAATATTGGGTCTCTGATATGTTTGGTGCTACATACAGGTACCAGGGATTAACAATTTGAAATGATATTCTTATTTATGCTTTTGCTTTTCCAAATTCATTGTTCTTTGAAAATCTAGTTACAATCATGGTTGAATGTGAATGAATATAACTCAAGTCACTCACTGAAAATTGGCTTTCACTATTATTCACTATTATATGCCTCTTGGTTAATTTACTTTGCATATGTTAATCAACTTAGGAGATGACGTTCATCTGACAGAGCTAGGACAGCATAACAAGTTACACAGAAAAAAAAAATTAGACTTACAAGCATCATTTCTATTGCTTTGGGCAGACCTACAAGCCTCGGTAGACGCTGAGTTCCTACATGATAAGTGAAAGATTTTCAGAATCCAATATAAAGCAAGCAAATAAGAGCAGTATTTCAAGCTGTCGGAAAAGGATGTATCCCTAATTCCCTACCTCCAAATCCAGGAATCACGCCAAGAGTTAGCTCTGGTAATCCAAGTTGAGCTTCAGGGGTAGCTATCCGAGCATGACAACCCTGATATTTTTTTAAAAAGAAATGTCATTTATATGATAAACATGACTTGGGTTCAGAACTGCAGATACAGGGTAAAGAGCCCGCTGTAAAAATGTTCTGCGGGAGAGCAACAAAAACACAGACCATAGCCAACTCTAGACCACCACCAAGCGCAAGCCCTTGAACTGCAGCAACAGAAGGCTTTTTGCCATCTGCATGTAAACAGGTTTTCGCAATCAGGCCCAGATATCGTGATCTCAACACAACTTAGAGGTACCTAAAGAGTTCCATCATTCATAAATAATAAAAACTATGAAAAAATTAGAAACAAAAATGCCAAACCTTCCATCATATTTGACACAAGCTCAACAGATACATCAGGCATAAGTGACACATCTCCTGCAAAAGCATGTTCAATGTGTAAGAATATGAAACAGTTTGTCCTAAAAAGCTAGGCTGTGAACAATCAATTTGCCAACCGTACAAGTGAACACAACCCTTACCAGTCTCATGAACTTTTGTGAAGACATTGATATCGAAGCCTCCACAAAATTTCCCCGCAGCACCTATAAAATTTCAAAGTAAATAATAATACAGAACAGCAAGAAGTACCAGAAATAGCAAGTATCATGAATTGATTTTTTTTAACCCCTTTCCCACATCCCTCGAATGCACGACGCGGTAAGGCACCCTTTGTGTGTGCAGTGACAAAAAAAAAATGCCTCTTATTGTGGTAGGTCAGTCATAGTACCATATACGTCTTCTATATAGATTATAGTCAGGGTATGTGCTTCCAATAGAAACACTTACACCCGCTCCCCATTTTCTGACCTGTGCAGAAGCAGGGGAGCTTCCGTGTAGTCAAAAATCTATAACAAGCAGCTGCCCCTTCGTACTTCAGCAAACTATTTTAGCGAAATTCACACTTTCAGCCAAGCAGCTAGCATCGTAAAAACAACTCGAGCAACACTGGCCTAAATAAACTGAAGCAGCTCAACCACTAAGATGACTGGGATCAGCACAAGTGAAATGACACGATGGCGACAGCTCCAGTACCATCCTAATTGGTCCTAGTATAATACAGAAGTACCTGGGTGTTCAACGAATTTCACAGAAAACAAAACAAAACAAAATTGCTACTACTTCCTAACATCAATTCGTCCAACAAGTACATAAAACAGAGTCCACCAGCAAAGAGGATCTCACCAGTGAGCACGATGGCCTTGACGTCGTCGCGATCAGCGGCCTCCGCGTACTTCTCCTTGAGCCCCTGGATGACTGCACGGGGGGTACCGAACCGGCGCGCGGCATTAGACTAGCAGCAAGGAAGAGCCCCCACGGAAACCCACCCCAAGAGGAACGGAACGGAGAAGAGGGCGTTACTGATGGGGTGCAGAGCATTGACTGGCGGGTTGCAGATGGTGATGAGCGCGACGCCATCTGCGCCGACCTCCATGGTGACGCGGATCGACCCCGCCATGGGCTCACTCGGCCGCGAGGACCTAGGGATCGATGGATCGGAGAGGGGGAGGGGAGGGGGAGAGACGTGGAAGAGTGAAGCTACCGGCACGAGTATCCTGCACGTTTTGTTTTCTCGAGCTGGGAAGGGAAGGCGGCTAGACAAGAGAGAGTACTGAGGAGTGGGACCGGAGTCGCCGTGTCCGGTGGGTGGATCGGGTCTTTCTCCAGAGGGGCGGTTCTCAAAAACAAAAAAAAGATAAGGTCTTGTCCGGTGTGTCGCGCTGGGCTGATGTTTTTTTTTTAGTCTTTTCATTCATGTTGCTATTTTTCATCAAAGAAGAGTTGAACAATGAACACGAAAACAAAATTCAATTCGCTTTATATATAATGAAGCAGCACATGGCCGAAAGGTAGTAAGGCCTCAAACGCCAACGGACATGTCCAGACAATGACCGGATGTGTCCGTTTTGACCTCTCATATTTTCTACCAAATAATCACACCTCTCAAATTGTCACCTTGTGCGCGACTTCATAGAGCACACCCGCGGCCAGCGGCTGGCTAACAAGCACGGCGTGGCCAGTGGCGGCTAGCAGCTAGTTAGCTAGCTAGCACGCAGCGGCCAGCAAGTGGTTGCGGCTGCACACGGCTACTGCTAGCACACAAAACAATGGCAGCGGCGGCCCTGCCCGGCAGCCATGGTGTAGCGCGGCAATAGCAGGGACGAGCGCGTGTAGTTCGCGAGTGCACACGAGCACGGCGGCCAGCACGCCTAGTTGCGTGAGCACGCCCGCCAGCAGGCCTAGCTGCGTGAGCGCGCCAGCGCTGGCCGCCATGCACACCACTTGTCTGCGGCGGCTATGTGATACGTCTCCAACATATCAATATTTTTTGCTTCTTTCATATTGTTATATTATCATTTTGGATGTTTTACAATCA
>CBMN010036651.1:0-12603 GCA_000582825.1 Hordeum pubiflorum
TACATGCCAGCACGCCAGACTTTGACACCGACAAATTAAGCTTGTCCTTTTCCAGAAGAAATCTTATTCTGTTTAGGTTGTCGTTAGGTTTGCCAAGTTCAAAAGATACAACAGAAGTGAGATTTATTTGCACCGAGGAAGATTGCTCTGAGTGCAACCTAAGATAGCAAGAAAAGTAGTAAAGGATGATGCACCTGCCTTATTATAGCTTAGATCTGATCGATCTTGGTAACCTCCTAGTGCACTTTTGAATCTGAAACTACCAGAACAATCTTCTCGAAAAAAGGAAAAGAAGAGACGTCATGGCTCAGATGGTCTTGTTGTCATTGTAGCTTGATCGTAGAGATTCTGAACTGTCATGGAGTCATTGGCATGATCGAGAGTACGCAAGCTTGTTGCTGATGACAAGCAGTTGGATCTGATCTTCCTCCTAGTTCCTTTTACCCAGCAAAATTAGAGAGCAACCTGGCCAGGAAAACTGCTCAATTTTTGTATCAACCTAGTTAAGATATTAACAAGAGAGCTAGGAACAAACCAAATAAAGGGCAACGCACCTGGATTGTAATCGACGTAGATCCGGCTAGATTTGCACCTATGGTAAGATACTTGTGTCATCTGCCATCGCTTGGTGAGTGGGTAATGCTAGTCTCGTTGTTGTAACCAACAAAGGACTAGCCAGAGAACCTGCAAGTAAAGTCAAGTTGATGCTAGTCTTCTTGTGATTGCATTTCAACTTTTCTTTTTCCAGAGAATCTAAAAAAGCTCAGTTGTTCTAGGACATGCTGCATTATTAGAAAGCAATAGACACTTCAAAGTTCCCTATGGTCCCCATGCATAAGATTGCTTTATGGCATGCATGTTGCATACAACACACAGCAATAGCTTTAACAGGCCAGCTGATGTGCAACCAAGGATTCCTGCTTCAGTATTCTGCTGTTGGACCTTCCTTATGCGCTCTTTCTTTTTATATGTTTTTACCAAGGTAATCTCTGGGAGAAGATTTAGAAATTCTGAAACCTCATAAATGATGTGATGGATGTCAACATTTTCAGAATTTAAGTATATGCACATACAGTGCATGTGTTGCCAACCTCAAAAGATAGAACCGGAGCATATAGGCAATACCACACTTCACACCTTGTTTAGTCACTGGAAGCAACATCAGATCAAATAAATAAATAAAAATTACTTGTCTAACGCTGGAATCGAAGACAAACAGCTAAAGATGTCAAGGCTTCGGATGACGCTTAATTAAGATCGAGCCCATGGATACATGACATAATTCGGTTCGGATTTAGTGACATTAAAAGTTCAAATTCTCACCCATGTCCTACGGACAACACAAAATGGGCACGGATATCTGCACTGACCTAGCTAAGATATTGACATGAGAACTAGCAAGAAACCAAATTGAGGACAACGCTCCTATGACTTGTAGATGTAGAGCCGGACAGATTTGGACGTGCGATGGCCTTCTTGTGCGCTTCAGAATCTGAAAACATGAAGCTCTGTCATGGCGTGGTGAGTGAGGTATGCTAGCCTTGTTGAACCCATCAAGAACCAGACAGAGAACCTGCAAGTCAAGCATATGCTTGGCTTCGTGAATGGGGAATGCTAACATGTGACTAAAGCCATCAAGAACCAGAAAGAGAGCCTCCAAGTCAAGCAAATGCTAATCTTCTTGTGGTTGAAGCTCAATCCTTTTCGGACATGCTGCACTACTTGAAAACAGAGCACTGCGTCTGTGTGCAAAATCCAATCACTTCTAGCAATTTGATTAATTAAAGGTGCTTTATGCTGCTGTCATGATGGGCCATATGCTTGGTAGTCCATATTCCATACTTTTGTTAAAAGCAATATTCCTACTTTAGTATTCTCCATGTAGCACAGCCACATTATGTTGGACGTTCCTTTTGAGCCCCTGCGTTCTTGTTGAACATGCCTTTTTTTTCCTTCTTTTTTTGCCAAGGTATCTTCTGGGAGAAAATTTAGATATTTTAAAACTTCTAAAATGATATGGATGGTAACATTTCTTGAATTTAAGCCTATGCACTGATGCACATATAGTTCATGTATTGTATTTTGATCATAAGAAGCAGTAGCATTGAAGCTTACAAGGACACCCACTTAATAATAAGGCTATATTCAGATAAGCCTGAGCAGTACAGTAGCTAACCAATTAGCAGCAAACTAGGCTATATGAATACCGAGAGCTAAAGTAAATTACTTTGACGACAGAACATCCACCAACCCGATGGAACAGCTATATTGCAGGTATGGTGGAAATCTGTCTTGAGAAACTGAAATTCAGTGTTGATTTGCCATGACACAAGCAAAAATGTATGCTTACATCAGAATTTTGACTGGACAGCTAGGTCATGCTGGCCCGAGAAATGGTTGGTTGCTGTCAACTTTAGAGGAATAACATGGAAGGGTTCAAAGATTTTTACTCACTTCCTTTTTAAAATGGCATGAATGCATCTCTAAATTAATTAATTAATTAATTAAGAGTGTGCTATGTATAAATTAATTATCGATCATATAGACTGAAAAACAGAAGAAGAGGGAAAAGAAGTGCATCGGTAACTACCTCTGATTTCCGTCGAGGGCGCCAGTTCACGCACCACGGGCGGCCACGGTCGAGGGCGACAGCCAACGAGATTAACTCCAACTGCGTGGCAGCAGCATGGTGCCTGTCGCCTGCAGCAACCCGAGGCGAGCAACAGCCGTAGTCCGAGCTCTTCCTTCAGCAGATGGTGCCACATCATTTTGCCCCGGCCGAGGGTGGCGTCAGACACTACCATCTGTATTGGTGCAGGTCTATTATCAGGGCATGAGTCAATTCAGGATTTCTTATTATGCAAACCGGTAACGAGAGACTCTTTCCAGACTATATCAGCTATTGTTAACTCAAAGATATGTCCATAAGCCCGCATCTGTTGACCTAAGCTTGCTCAGATAATTGCCAGATAAACGTGTGGCAGGGAAAAACAATGCCACAAGATGCAGAGAGGCAGGGACCATATATTATGAATAATAAATGTGTAAAGGTAACAAAGGGAGGCAACAGCAATGATGCAAATGCATTCCTATTTGCCAGTGGAAGCAAGATCAAATCAAACAGATAAATATGACATTTCCCTTTGGCTAATGCATGCTGGCAAATTCGAAGCCCACAGCTCAAGATGGCGACGCCTTTCCTTTTTGGTATGCTTATTAAATCGGTTCAGATTTAGTAGCAAGTTCCTCAAATTGCCACCCACGTCCTACAGACAGCACAAAGAAGGAATGGATGTATGCAAGGGCGGTTGGCTGGCTTACCTCGCGGCGGCCACCGCGAGCGAGGGCCGTGCAGGGAGGCCCTGTTGCCGCACCGTCGGCAGAGGGAGTGGGGTGGAGCGTTGGTGGGGTTTGGCCGGAGAGGAGGCGCAGCATTCTCCCTCCTATCCTAACCCTCGCCGCCGGTGGCCTGCCTCCTCCGTGTCCGCTATCCAGTACAGAGTGCCCAGTTTTTTTTTTTGTTTTTTTTTTTTGAGACAACAGAGTGCCCAGCTGTGGTGCCGGAGGGAAGGGAGGCGAGCGCTAATGGGCCAGCCCAGTTCTGGCGCGAGTTTTTCTTAGCGTTTCATTTTTTTTCTATTTTTCTTTTTGAAAAATGATTCAGATTTCAAAAGATGTTCGGGATTTCTCAAAAATTTCATAATTTTTTAAAATGATTAAAATTTTAAATTTTCATTGATTTCGTGAAAAATGTTCCAAATTTGAAACATGTTTGGAATTTCAAAAAAAAATCATGTATTAATTTTTTTGAGTACAATGTTTAATTTTCAAAAAAAATCACGACTTAGCATTTTTTTTCTTTGATTCTTGTAATTTCAAAACATATTCATGTCCTATTAAATTTTTGTTTGTGCTTTCCGCTAGACCAAAAGAGCAAGACCCAAGTCTCAGCATTAACGTAAGATGGAAAATCCTATTAAATGCATAGGTAGATGTTTATCGACCAAGCACGCACCTTGTGGTTGCTAAACATGAATATTGTATCAATCGCAGTGGACTTTTGCAGAAGACTCGCTCTTCCGGTTTTGGGAAGGTTCTAAAAAATGCAACTTATAGATATTGGGCTGGCAGAAGTAGACTTTCACATGAGACTCCCTGTCCCATTTTTTTCCTTTTGGTTTTTTACTGTTTTTTCTTTTCCCCATTTTACAATTTATTTTTAAAATGTTTGAACATGTTTAAACCTGGTCCACTCGCGTCGCACGCGCAAGAACCAGCACGCGCCCACCCGAACCGTGTGCCCCACCTAGTCCCCCTCTCTGCTCCTTTTCGTGGCTGCCAACGGCAAGCTCTCAATCCTCGAGCTCGTCGTCCTTATTCCTCTCCTCCTAACCCGCTGTCCTTAAGATCTGCTAGTAGAAAGCTTGGCAGCCATGGCGTCTTGAACAAAGCTTCTTTCTCCCCCTCCCCTCCCCCGAAACGCGCCTATTAAAGTTGCAGCAAAAAAATGACAAAACCTGCTCTCCATCCCTTCCCCCCCTCCTCCCCTTTTCACTTATTTAATTACTGGGAATACTTGAACAACAATAGAGATTAGGTTGATGATCAGTAAAAACTTGGCTTGGATCCTTTCACACATATAGATAAGAAATTGGACAAAAAAACACAATTCCCAGTAGGAACTTGAAAAGAAAGCCACCAAGAAGCTAGGCAACTTCGTAGTGCAACTAGAGTGCCTATAAGCGTGCATGTATGGGTCGAAAGATTAAAACCACATGAGGCAACTTTAGCTGTGATTTCAGACAACTCATATTAAAGTTTGAAGCAACTACTATCAGGCAAGTATAAAGGACTGCTACCCCATATAAGTTCATTGCAGTACAATTATCATGCATCCATGTGAAAAAGTAGAACAAATGCAACAACTTTGCTTGTGATTTCAGACAACTCATATTAAAGTTTGAGAACAGCTAGTGTTAGGCATTAAAAAAAGGGATTGGTGCCCCTATAAGCCCATTGCAATAATATCAGGCAACCCTTGTGCCAAAAAACAAAAGAACGACAAACCAACAAGTAGAGGACAACATATATTGATGGTGCGCGCGCTATATACACAAGTATAAAAAAACGATTGCACAATACCAAAGTGTACTAGCCATAGGTTCGCATGGCCTGCTATTTTCTTCCCTGGCAAGGAACCTAACACACAATATGGACAGAATAAAAAGACTTCACACACCGCTAGGTGTGCACCATGCCTCCACGAATTCATCGCGCTATAACCTCTGTGGTAGAGCAAAAAATGTTGATGAAAAAAGTACTTTTATAGAAAATGCACAAGAAAACGGACAATCATTAAATAATCTAGAAAACAGGGAACAAACAATTCCCCCCTACTACTGACTCCCCCCTCTCCCTTTGTTTTTTGCCCCCCGTTGAATTCCCACATTCCCTTTGTTTTTCAAATAATCACGTGGACAGCGAAAAAAATGGATAAACTCTCTGATAAAAGGTTAGGAACCATGGTTGCAACTGTAGTAGAGCAACTAATTGCAGTTCCTGATGGACATTAGATCATGACCCTTTTTTCAAATAATCACATGGGTAGTAGGGAAAAATTGAAGCAACTCTAATTGTCATTGCAGGCAACTCGTGGTAGCTGGAGCAACTAATTGCAAGTAAAATTAAAGGATGGTAGACTGAAGATAACTGGGAAGAAGCCCCTATGAATTCAGCAAAATTAAAGCAACTTTTCTTGTCATTCCAGGCAACTTATGTCAAAAACTTGAGCAACTAATTGCAAGTAGTTCCATAACAGTAGGAACCGGTTTGTAAAGTAACAAATTAAAAAGGTAGACCGAAGATCACTGAATCTAAAGCCCTCATGTATTCTGCAAAAACTGAAGCAACTTTAGTTGAAATTTGCACTCATTTTGTAGAGTAGCAAAAAATAAAATAAAAGGTAGACTGAAGATCATTGAATATAAGACCCCATGAATTTAGTAAAACTGAAGCCACTTTAGTTGAAATTTGCAGACAAACTCATGCTTGTAACTAAAACAACAAATTGCAAAACAATGAGTTTACGACAGTAAAATCAGTTGTATCTCAGGCAAAACAAACACCAAAAGCCCCTGAGTTGCATGGAACACATTCATTTCATTTTATATAGAAGAATAAAAAAGTGACAGTAGCATATATAGGAGCATTATGGAGGCCTCCAGCGTCCTCCTGGGGCTTCCTCCTGGAGCCCTCCAGCGTCCTCCGCGTGACATGTGGGACACCCAGTCACGACTCACGAGTGGACACGGCTGCCGCGGTCGCTCCCGTGCCTGAACGACGGCGACACGCGCCTGCACACGAACGTGCCTCACGAACGCACCAGTGCAGTTGCCCTTGCATGTTCAACTTGCTCCGGCGAGCTGCGCAACCACACCAGCGCGTCGAACTCCTCCAGCGTGCGGAAGCTGACGGCCCTGCCCTCCAGCTCTCCTCCCCGTGCGCCCATGCTCCAGCGACGAGCAGGCACCGCACACTGCCTTGGCTATGCTGGCCATGCACCATGGGCTGCCGCGTGCCGCCGCTGCGTTGAGCCGGCTCCGCGTGCCCTGCCACACAGTGCAAGCCGCTATGTCCCGCGCGCGCCTAGCTACGGGCATCGCGACGTCGCGTGGCTAGCAGGACCAGCACCAACACGAGTAGCAGCTTGAGCTACCACCAGCAGGAGCTCATATACCGAATCACCGATGGTGGTGTCTCACGATGGGCGCAAGATGTTCGATGAAAACCAATGTTTTAAATAGCAGGCTATGCCATTTAGTGGCGGCTCGACCAGAAGCTATGAAAAGCTATAGCGGAGCTAAGTCCCATTTAGCATTTCTCTTAAATCATGAAAAACTGAAACGATAAGTATATAATCAGGCATTATATATGATATATTGCATGTACTTTACAATTACATATACACATGTTCACACATCAAAATGCGAGTACTAAGCAGACATCCTAATTCAATAACCAAGCNTCACATCAATGCATCATATATATCATAAACAACAACAAAAGATAATGTAGAAGTATGGTTTTGTATAACGGTTTAGCGGGCTAAATGAGTCCAAATTTAGCGCTATAGCGGGAAATAGCGGGCTATTAGCGTCATTTCTAATTTAGCAGTAAAAGTGCATACGAAAGAGCTCTTAAAGGCTATAGCGGGGCTATAGCCGGCTATTTAAAACATTGATGAAAATGCATGAGAGAGGGGATGCTGACACGTGGGCCCCATGTCAGCCTAACGGTTGAGTCATATGGTCTATCATCCGTCTTGGCTCGTTGTTACCCCGCGCCACGTGCCACTGACAAATGGGCCCCGATGTTAATTTTCGTGTTGAACAGTGGTCAAGCATCGTTTTTTATGTTTTCGGCAAACAATTATTTCAAATATGTGTTTTCAGCAAACTTTTAAGAAGACGATGGTTTTTCGCATTACCCGATGCAATAGTGGTAGTTTTTGGCAATTTATTCCAATTAACTCTTTGGTTGGTAAAATGCCAGACTGGCAAAACAGTTGTAAAACTATTTGGCAATTTATTCCAATTAACTCTTTGGTTGGTAAAATGCCAGACTGGCAAAACAGTTGTAAAACTATTTTGTGTGATCTGTATTCTACAACGACCTTATAAGTTGAATGAAAATGCAACGTTTGGCGATTTTGATTCCTCTGATGATGAGGATGAAGATCATCGGCTAGAATTGGTGGGAATGATGCAGGAAAAGGTGAAGGCCAAGTCATCTGAGCAGCAACACAACAAAATGATGCCCGACCACATGATGTCGATAACAGCTTCTCATCGTCGTCGCCCCCAGTAGAAGCCCCGGAGCTGGAGGATTTTGGGGTGCCTGAATCAGGCAACGACGTGCACCTACGTCTTGAAGTTCTTGACCTTATCGGCGCCGCCGCTCTCGCCATGCGCCGGACGGCCAGGGTGGTGCCGTCGGCGAGCAAGAACTTGTACATGATGCTCGACCTGGTGGCCCTCGGGATGTAGGCAGGCTGACGCCTCGAGCAGCATCTCTAGCTCGCCGTCGCTGTTGCCGTTGCCTACCATGACCTGCGTCGCGGCCACCTGCTGTTGTTGCAGGTCTAATGCAGCATCTCCTTGCCGTGGTGTGCCTCCTGCCTTCTGCTGACGCCCTTGTGCTGCGACGTTGTTGAGCTTTCCTCTCGCCGGCGGCCATTGCAACAAGGGCAACATGCGGCGGCCATTATTGCGATTCCATTCCTGAGATGAACCAAACACGTTTCTAATTTACTTCATTCCCTTTACATTACCAGCGTGAATTGATACCGATTACGTTTATGTTTACAGAGCTGAAGCAAACACCTCCCAAGGTGGCAATGTTCAGAACGGTCCCGGAGGTTGCAAAGTGTCTCAGTACGGTCCTGAAAGTTGCAAATACGGCTTCCATACATTCCTCAAACTTGTCACGCCGGTCCTGAGCTACGTATTCGCGTATGCAACATGTACGCCGCAGCGTACTACAGTAGCCACGTCAGCGGAGGGCCCATATGCAGAAGTTTTGGTCGTTCCTAGCAAAAATCCCTTTGCGAACCAACCTTTCGTTGGATGGTTTAGAGGGATTGTGGTATCTCCATCCCATCAGGTTTGAAGTTCTCGTGCTTGCATTTATTTCTGGATTTATTTCAGTATTTTTGGCGATGCATATTCAGTGGAAGATATGTTTTCGTCGACGATAAGACGTTTACGATGACTTCGTAAATCTCAATATGATATGCCGGCTCAGTCTTCAGGAGGTGCTCATAGCGATAGGATGTGCATATTTGCGTTCATAGAGATGAGTGTATGCGCTTGCATGTGTATTGTGTTAAAAAAAAAGTAAAAATCCCTTCTCATTCAGTTGTTTCCCAATCGCACCCGAAGATCCTCGCCGTCAACTCCAACCACCATTATGACGGAGCGCCGGTGCTGGCAGCCGAGTCGGTGAGTAGAACAACCGTCGCCGCAATCAGGAGGACCACGAGAGCAGAGAGCAGGACGGCTGTGCCGACGCAAGCGGTCGTCGTCGGGTCACTGGGAGAGGCAGAGCGTCGGATTGCCCTCGACGTCGCTCACGGACAGCTTTTAACAGAACGCCGTGTCCGGCGCACACCCGGACAAATTGTTGAATGGGACGTTGAGCGCGACGAGATTCTGGAGAGCGGACAGCAGCTGGAGTCGCCGGAGGTTGTGCCAGACGTCGAGTACGCCGAGCCGCGTGAGCCCGGCGAACTCCTTCGGCATGGTAGATGGCACCGGCAGACCGTTGCAGCCAGGGGCGGACCCAGGTGTCCAGGTGTACACCATGTACAGCGTACACAATGGTTACCATACAATACTATGCATAAAAACAACATTTGCGTGTCTCATATGGATGTATGTATGTACGTGTATATGTTTATCGAAAAATAACTTAAAAGTCTTGTAGTAAAGATGGTTGCTGCAATAAAGTATTTCGCCTGAAATACTTGTCGATTACGTAAAATTGCACACTAAAATATCACAACGCCAAACAAGAAAAACAAATTTGCCGGGCGACGGCAACATTCTTTTAACCAAAAAACGACAATAGGTCGTGACCACGTACGATAATAGAACTTGAATTGTGTTTTACTCCCCACCGTGCGCGGTGAACAAATAATCTAAACATATGTGAAATCCTAAGAGAAATTAGCAAATTGTGGCAACCCAATTTCAACTGTAATACCCTTACATTTAAAATACATAGAAGTAAAATTCGAAAAAAAAAAAGACAAACATGAAAAAGATTGACGGTGTTACCAAATGGGAGTAATTCTGCGATGTGGCAGTGGCCGCGAGAGCAGGGCGGCTGGTAAAGTGGCGACGCATTGACGGCGTGGCCTAGCGGGCAACACCAAGGTCAGGAGGTGAGTAGACACACGTGTACAGAGGAGAAGATTGATCCAATCGATCATACATCCTTTTTAGGTGAATCGATCATGAGAGTCATAGAGCTAGAGCTAGGTCTGGCTGCCTCCAACCGATCGGATGGGCTGGCACCGCTAGCTGAGCCGCGCTTGGTCGCTGCGTCGCTCGCTTCCAACCGGTGTCCAGCTCTGGAATTGACCGGTGTCCAAGCCTAAACATACGGGACTATACAGGGTAAGCAGAAATTTTACCCGGTGTCCTGTGACACCGGTAGTGTCAACGTGGGTCCGCCCCTGGTTGCAGCTGAGGTCCAAACCTGGAATCTTGCCAGACAGCGAGTTGTTGCCGAGGTCCAGTAGCTGAAGCTGCGCACAACGGAGCAATTTTATTAATGAGTTCAACCATTATCCTGTTTTCATGCATTTTCGGGCAGGACTCGGGAGCGATTAGATCTCCGCCGCGCCGCCACCCCTTCTTCCCCATTCTTTCCTCGCCGCCACCGAAGACGGCCGCCGGGAAAGCCCGCGTGGGCGCTGGGGAAGGCGAAGGCGTGGATCTCGAACTCCGATTGATCTCGACGGCCTGCGGACCATAGGCTCGCATCGAAGGCATGCGGTTCCTGGGGCGGCGGTCCTGCCGGCGAGGCGGCGTCGCCCGGCGGCTGGCGATGTCCGTAGGAGAAGCTGTCCAGTGTGCTCGGCCGCGTGGGCGGCGGGTCGCTGGTGGAGTCCGGCTGCGGTGCGTTGCTCTATTGCATCAGACCTAAAGGTTCCCCTATGTCCTGCTGCCTCTCTCAACGTCTCGGTGGCTTGTGTCTGCCGGATCCGGTGGTGGTGAGCCCTGGTGGTGTACTTGGGGTCCGGGGGAAACCTTGGCTGGTCTGGCCGGCCCGGCAGCGGCGACGCCCAAGGGCGTCACTTTCCTTCATGGAGGCGCAGCTGAGGTCCCAAACTACCCACCCCGATCCCCTGCCCGGGTGAAAACCTTCAATCCTCATTGGATTTGGCGGAAGCAACGCTATTCGTGTCGTGACCTTCCTGGAGGTGTCGTCAGGGGCCTTGGGGCTCGGTTGGGAGTGCAGAGGAACTGCAGGCGGAGGGGACGGGACCAGTGGCAGCAGGTGGTGTTCACGAAGGAGGAGCGGCGTGGCATCTGGCACGTCGACAACGGCGGGTCTCAGCGGCATGGAGTAGTGGGGTCTCGTCGTTGGGCGTGTGATGATGGACGAGCGCAGGATGGTGGCATTGTCTGGCGTCGTGATGGCGTCAACAGCAGCTAGGCCGGGCAAAGTCGGTGCGTTAGTACAGCTCTGAAGATGGATCGATGGCAGTTGGTGGTGACGGCCTCTGAGAGTGCGCCGGACCGGTGTGTGCCCCATACCCGACAAGTGGCTTCGTTCGGGGCTCCGGTCTTAGATGTTAGGCTTTGCTGGGAGGTCTGTTTGGTATTAGGCTCGGAATATCAGCATCCCTTCTTCAACTGGATAGGAGTAGCCGCAGATGTTGTCAAGACGATGGCTTTAGACTTACTGATGTATTTTTTTAATAAAGTTTTTATGATTAATTAATAAAGTGGTTGCATGCATCGTACAGATGCAGAGACCAGGGGTCTTCCTCCTTTCAGAAAAAAAAAGAAGCTGAAGCTGCGCACACGAGCCGATCTCCGGAGGTATCTGACTGGAGAACCGGTTGCCACCAAGAACGAGCATGCTGACCGCCAACGGGAGCGAGCCGGCAATTGAGTTGCATGAGAATTGAGAGGTCGAGGTACAACAACATTAGCGTTCGTTGGAACCTTGCCGTGCAGGTTTTGACGGACGTGAGGTTCCGACTGTTGAAAATTAATCCATACTTCCACCGTATTAGAGTTCGAGGACCGTACGAGCGACGTGCAGTTGCCGATCTCTTGTGGTATCTCGCCGGAGGGGAGATCGTCAACGAGCAGCTAGTCCATATGACCTATGCAAATGATTAGATTTAGTCACATGTGCTAACAAAAGAATTTTGGTGCATCCGTAAGTAAATCTCTTATATTTATTTTTAAGATCCAAGCATCTAAGCAGTTTCAGTTATGCCGGATCTTAGATAATGGAGCTGCTTTCCCCTTTGGGATGCTCTCATGCTCATAACATCCATCCCGGCTTCCTCCAAACATCCTCAACCCGTACGCATGCTCAAGATTGAAATGGTTTTCGAACATTCAAGTAGTGCATGTCCAACGCTGACTTTAAACCGCCTGCAACGTCTCGTCATCCAACACGAGCATGTATCGATTCACTGGACGGTCCGGACGTGCTTATTTTCGCAAACCGAAAACAAAGTGGGGGAGGGGGAAGGGACTTTGCGGCCTTGTGGGCGGTCCGGGCGTGCTTTTTTCTGCAAACCGGAGACAAAGTGGAGCGGGAGGGATTTTTTGGGTGTTCGGACCGCTACCACGCCCACTCCTGACTACTTCGGCCCACGACAAAAAACCTCCCTTACCAGCTTGCGTTCTTGCACGACACGCCAGCTACCGCATGATGCGGTAGAGCGGCCGCTTGATACGTCTCCGTCGTATCATAATTTTTGATTGTTTCATGCCAATATTCTACAACTTTACTATAATTTTGGCAACTTTTTATACTACTTTTTGGGACTAACATATTGATCCAGTGCCCAGT
>CBMN010036652.1:0-25074 GCA_000582825.1 Hordeum pubiflorum
GTTAGGTGTGGCGGAGATGCGCATGAGCGCATGTTAAGATGGATGTATGGCCACACAAGGAAGGACCGAATCCGGAATGATGACATACGAGATAGAGTTGGGGTAGCACCGATTGATGAGAAGATTGTCCAACATCGTCTGAGATGGTTTGGGCATATTCAGCACAGGCCTCCAGAAGCTCCAATGCATAGCGGACGGCTAAAGTATGTTGATAATGTCAGACGAGGTCGCGGTAGACTGAATCTGACATGGGAGGAGTCTGTAAAGAGAGATTTGAAGGACTGGAATATCACCATAGAACTAGCCATGGATAGAGGTGCGTGGAAGCTTGCTATCCATGTTTCAGAACTATACCTGGGCATACGTCGGGCCAAGTCGGGCTTTAGGTCGGGCCAAAAAAAGCCCGGTGCTAAAAACCCAGACCCGAGCCTGGCCCGGCCCGACCGTCGGGCCTAGTAAATCAGGCCCGGGCCCGAAAAAGCCCGACATGGTTCGACTGGCCCGGCCAACCACAGCTAAAATTATGTTTTCCACGAGCCCGGCCCGGCCCGACTGCCGGGCTCAATTTCTAGGCCCGAGCCCGGCCCGATGGGACGATTAGGCCCATCTCGGCCCTAGCCTACCCCAACTTGTTTGAGACTAAAGACTTTGTTGTCGTTGTATATGAATGGTGTGATAGCTAGGGGCTAATCCCTCAAAAGAAAAGGTTTATCCTCAGATATGACTTTTGAGGCATTTGTTAGAGATGCTCTTAGGCTTTTATATTTCGAAAATCTATCTTCATCCACATACTTCTTGCTTCACTTGCTACCGAAGTTTCCTTCTTCTGACATTTTACTACGTTGACCTCTGTTCTTTTTGGAAAAAAAATTGGAAAAGGAGGTTAAAACGCCCGGCCTCTGCATCAATCGATGCATACAGCCATCTTTATTAATTATTTAAGAAAGGACTGACAAAAACATACATCAAGCCATCTGAAACCGCCCACTCACACCTACCAACTTGAAGATGTGGAGTGCTCTCACTCTCCATATCTAAAACCGGTGTCGTCGTCGATCCATCCACATAACGTATCAGAACCTACAGCCGGTACAACAAATCTAAAGCATACACCACATGCACACGTTTTAGAAGTCGGCATCATCATCAAACCGCTTATCCATCTTCAGAAGAGAGATCTGCATCATCCTTGCTAGTCCGACCATCCGTCGATGCCATCACGGCGCCCAAGGACACCACCTCCCTGTGCGCAAACTACTGAGCACGTCGCGGTCGCTCCCGGTACACCGCAGCACCATGCCGCGAAGTGCCAGCGGCCGACACAGCTTGAAGTCTCTAGAAGATTTGTCGTGTGTAGCACCTGCCGAACAGGCATGACACAGCGTAGCACCTGTCGGCCAGGCATGACTTGACATCACCACCGAAGCTCCGTGCAAGACGAAGCCGCTCCACCTCCTTCCTGTCTTCCAGCGCTGCTCCACAAACGATGCTCCCTACAGAGAAACGACGCCGTAGTGCCGCCATCGTCCCATCTGGAAGACCAGATCCTAGGGTTTCCCCCGGAGCAGCACTAGTGGGTCGACAATAGTTACACGACGATGCCTTCATCAAGGTAACGACGCAGAACGCGCCATCTTTCGCCGTCAACTCGGTTTTCGCCAGCAACTATGTCTCCCCGACTCGTAGCCGGGACTAGATGACAGATCTCAAGATCCGCCTCAGGCCGGCCACCTCAATGGAGGAGATGACCACCAGATCCGCCGCCGCATGGAGCAGGGCACAACGGCCGGCCACTGACCGGAGGCCACACCCGCATGCAACCGGCCATCCACCAGATCCTCCACGACGCCCCTCCACGCCGCCGCTACCAAGCCGGACCTGACAACCCAGCCGCCGCTACAGAGCCCGCCGCCGCCGGCCTGGATCCGATCTTGGTCGGCCGCCGCGTCGCGCCGCGATCCGATCTTGGCTGCGCCACTACTCGCATCGAGACGCCGCACCACCCCTAATGCGAGCAGGGGAGGAGGACCTCCGCCACCGCCGTATGCCCAGGCTTAGCCCGGCGGCGTCCTTCGGCGGCGGCGGAGGAGGGAAGGGAGGGAGGAGAGAAGGGCTCCGGCGGCTAGATCTGGTGGACCTCCCGTGTCACCCGTGTGGGGCGAGAGCGGGGGTTGTTCTTTTTGAATGTTTCCACTTTATGTACTTCACATGATTGTTCAACAGGAAAGAGTTGTCAGGCCACTAAAAAGGGTGTGACAAATGTAGCAACACCATGAAAGTTTGTATGTATGGACAAAACCCATGAAATGTATGCACGTACGGTGTATACTATTACAAATCAAATTATCCTCTTCTTATCCAACCACCACCACCCGCACATATTCAACGCACACTGCTGTAGCTCGGCCGACCGGGTCGAGCCAGCCAAGAAGCAAAACGAGGACCGTTTCAATCGATCAAGGCAGGTGGTAGAGGCCGGACGGCGGCAGCCCGGCGGTGGCGTTGAAGTAGGCGAGCGTCTCCGCCCACCGGCCGGCGTCCTTGAGCATGTGCACGGCGATGGTGTCCGGGCGGAAGCCGCGCCGGAAGCAGTTGGCCGGGGAGCTCCCCAGGTAGTTGTACATCCTGGGTGCGCCGTCGTACCGGTTCTTGGCCTTGCCGGCGACGTTGAGCCACCGCCCCGTCCACATGTCCTCCGGCCCAACGCGGTCCCGGCGGCTGACCTCGGAGCGGGCCACCCAGCGCACCAGGTCCCACGAGAGCGCGTACCCCATCCCGGACATGAAGGGCGGGAACGGGTAGAAGTTTTCGCGGTCGCACGGCATCTGCAGGCCCAGGTACGCGTCCTCCCGCGCCGCGCCGGCCATCCACGCCGCCAGCGCCGGGAGCCGCAGGTACGTGTCGTCGTCGGCCTTCATCACGTAGTCGTAGGTCCCGTCGGGGAAGGCGCGGGCGGCGGTGGCGAAGAAGTCGTACGTCTTGCCGCCGTCCATGTTCTCGGCGCAGTCCAGCACGATCACGTCGCCGTAGCGCATGATCTCCAGGGCCACCAGCACGGCGTCGACGGCGGAGGTGACGTTGCAGAAGACGAAGCGCACGTCCACGGCGCCGGCGAGGGACGGGTGCTCCTGGAGCTGCAGCGCGTACACGGTCCGCAGCAGGTGCCGCCGCTCGTACTTGCCCGGCATCGTCTGGATGCCGATCAGCACGCGCACGCCGGGGTGCTCGACCGGCGCCTTGGCCGGCGTGGTGGCGTCGGCGTGCTTTACCGGCGTGGTGGCCTTGGCCGTGGCCGTGGCGTTGACCGGCGCGAGAACGGTGGCATGCGCCGGGGAGCCGGGGCAGCCACCCGAGAAGAGGGACTGGAGGCGGAAGTCGTTGGGGTGGACGACGAAGACGGTGAAGGCGAGGAAGCCGGCGCCGAGGACGAGCATGAGGAGGTGGGACGCCGTGACCGGCGAGCCGGCGGCGCCCAGGCCCAGCTGCTTGTACAGGGAGGACATGGCGGCGCTCTGAGGGATCGGGTGCAGAGAACGAACTGGAGCGCTGCGTTTCCTGCTAATTGCGGCAGAGAAGGTAATGGAGCGCTTGCTTGTGCTGCGTTGGAGCAGGAGGATTGGACATGGACCTGGTCGTGGTCGTGGCACGCTTTGGAGGCCAGGCTGCTGCGGATTTGGTCGACGACGGCGAGGTTGCGTGGATGGCGAAGAGACTGATTACGCATTGAGAAATTCGCAATCAAAGCGTTATAAAACGGGAGAGGTTAGGTTCAGAGATGATGTCAGACGGAGGTGACAGATTGTGACTAATCCAACTCCAGTCATGCTTCGGGCTTCCACAGGGTACAATCAATAACAACAGGGCAACTGCTAATAAATCGACGGATGCTCGCAAGGTCAGGTCAGAAACGAGATCAGAAGAGGGCAAAAAATGTTGCCTCCTCCAGGCAAAACACACTAGAATCCTCAGGAATTTTCCTAAGTTGGCTGTTTGATTCGTATGATTGAATCCTTAGGAATATATGAGTTTCCTAAGGTATAATTTGTGCTACTATATTTTCATATTCCTGCGTTTTGAGAATCCTACGAATGAAAGAGGGCCTTAAGTGTCAAAGATCAACGTTCAGTAATAATTCGCAACAATAATGCAACCAGAGAAACATTTAGGACAGCTTGCGGCTAAGGGCTCCTTTGATTCAAAAGAATTTTATAGGATTTTTGAAGGATTGAGATCCTTAGGAATTTTTCCTACATCGGTCCTTTGATTCATAAGATTGGATCCCATAGAATTTTTTTCAATGGAATCTTTTGTACTACATTTCATTGGAAATCTAACATCCACTCCAATCTCTTTTTACAATTCCTTTGTTTTTCCTGTGACATCAAACACTCCTTCTAATCATACAAGGTTCAAATGGACATGCCACTCCAACCCTATACTTTTCCTATTCCTGAGTTTTCAAAATCCTACGAATCAAAGAGGTCCTAAATAGTGGCAGCATATGAAACTAAGCGTTCCAAATGTGCGAGTCCAACCGAACTGTGAATTCAGGCTTTACGGCAACACATCATGTAATGGCCAAAGGGTACACGGCGACGAATGCTCAGCAACAACAGGGTAGCTACCACTAAATAGACAGACGCTCACTGATCCAAGAAAGGTCAGAACAGTGCACAAGTGTGTAAAGAGTGATAAAGCATACAAATGCTCGCATGGCAGAGCAAAATGTTACTAACTCTCTCCAAGCAAAGCGCACTGGACAAGTGCCTTAAGCCAGCAAGTGGGATAAAAGGTAAAACAACAATTCACAGTTCAGAGATAAAAAAGCTAACGACAATCAGTAATTTCGCAAAGACAATGCAAACGACAACCAATAACTCGCCGACAAAAATAGGATCAGGAGGAATGCACGGCTAAATTGTGGCAGTATATTGAAAGCAGCAGTCAAAGCAAAATCCTGGTGCGCAACAGATCGTCTTCCATAGTACCTCATAATGTGCTCATCAACAAATCATCTAAGGAGAAAGTAAACAGTAACTCAAGCTGAAAGTACCAGGCAGACAATGCTGCCTCAGAACAGTCAAAAACTTGACGGGCATTACAACCTCTTTGGCCAGCAAGACTCCTACGCGTATCCGGCGAACCCTGCTTGGATCTTGAAGACCCTGATGGTTCCGTCAGTGTATCCGGTGTAGAGGGTGCTTCCGTCCGCGCTCCAGCTCAAGCTTGTGCAGTACAGCATCTACATAGTTGTACCAATACACATGTTAAGAATGACAAGTCATAAAGTTGATCAACTAGACTGTGTAAGAGTACAAGTGTACGTTGACAGGAATATGAATTGTAAAATAGAGTGATTTACAGTGAACCAATGGAGATTACAAGAGTGCACATCTTCTCCTTATGCAGATTGCAGACAGTTTAACAAATACTTACACAATTGCTCTCAATATGAACTGCTGAAACTTACACAATTGCTCTCAATATGAACTGCTGAAACGAAAGTACATTCACGGTAGCAGTAAAACAGGATCAACAAGCCATAACAATGTTCAGATGTGCAGATCACTAAAAAGAATGATTTTGACACATATTACAAACATTTTCTGTAAACAAACAAACCAAATTGGACATGACAGCATCATACTTCTGCTACACTTACAAATTTAGTTATGGGACTTAAAGATGGAACTGAACGGCAGCAAATTTGCACCACAGGGTAATACTAAAACATGGTATCTATCCATAGACAGTTGGTACACTATACTTAGATTACAAGGGTATCTACCATGGACAGTTCAGTGTACAACAAGCGAGCATAAAGATCAATAAAGATAAGACATAAATTTCTAATAAGTTCAACACTAGATTCATGTGAGCAGAAAAAACATGAAAGCTTTTAAGCCAAGCCAATCACATTATAGTGCAAACCAATACATTATCATATCAACTGACACGAAAACTTCACCTTCACTTTCATCACGATGTAATAATTAGTGATATCGAATTATCAACAAGCCATGAACTTGCACAGTACCATTAACTAGTAAGATACACCGATGCATAATTTCAAGGAACGTCATGTTAAGATTGGCCCAAATGGAACTATCCCAGCAAATATCCAGCGACGCATCATAATCAAACACCAGAGCAGATCTAACAAGCAGGTTAACTATCCAGGAAACGGATAACAAGCAGGTTACCTGGTTCTTGGAGACCTGGACTTCTGGCTTGAGGTCCTGCACGACATGCTTGGACTCCAGGTCCCAGATCTTGACAGACTCCTCTGTCGCAGCGCAGAGCCAGTAGCGGTTGGGCGAGAAGCAGAGCGAGTGGATGATGGAGCCGGCTTCCAGCTGGTACAGCCTCTTCCCCTCGGACAGGTCCCAGAGCAGCGTGACGCCGTCCTTGCCGCCGGAGGCGCAGAGCGAGCCATCGGGGCTGACGGCGACGGCATTGACATAGCCACCGTGGCCGGCGAGGGTGGAGCGGAGCTTGCAGTTGGTGAGGTTCCAGACCTTGACGGTCTTGTCCCAGGAGCCGGAGACGATGGTGGGCTGCTGGATGTTGGGGGAGAACCTGACGCAGGAGACCCAGCCGGTGTGGCCCTCGCCGCCGCCCATGTCGCCGCCGATGGTGTACTTGCACTCGCCGAGGGTGTTCCAGAGCTTGATGGTGTTGTCGCGGGAGGCGGAGACGATCTGGCGGTTGTCGACGGAGAAGGCGACCGAGATGACGTCCTTGGTGTGGCCGACGAAGCGGCGGGTGGTGAGGCCGGTGGAGAGGTCCCAGAGGCGGAGCTCGCCGTCCCAGGAGCCGGAGAGCGCGAACTGGCCGTCGGAGCTGATGACGACGTCCTGGACGAAGTGGCCATGGCCGGTGAGGCGGCGGAAGGGCACGGCGTAGTCGGTGCCGACGGTGCCGTCGCCGAGGGACGCGACAGGGTTGGTGAGGTCCCAGACCAGCAGCGACTTGTCGCGGGAGCCGGACACGATGTAGGGCGAGTTGTCGATCGGCGCGGCGATCGCCGTCACCACGTCGTTGTGGCCGCGCATCGTGCCCACCAGGGTGAGCGACTCCTGCATGTTCGCCATGGCTGCCGCGGGGAGATTGGGGAGGCGGAGCTCGCGGCGGGGGGTGGCGGCGGCGGCGAAGGGGGGAGGGTTGGGAGAGAAGAGGGCCGAGATGGAACGTGGATGATTTTATAGTCTGAAGAAGGTGCGGCTAGGGTTTTGCAGGATCAGAGATGTGGCGCTTGGATGGTGGATGGGAAGATCACCACCGTTCGTTGCGTATGATAGTCTTTTCCCTAAAATGGATGATAAATTAGTAGAGAAAAAAATTACTCTATGATGATTTAGGCGTGAGAAAGGTGTCGCCTCGATGTTATTGTTCTATGTGAATATTACGTGAAAACTCTGAAAGTTACAGAATTATGAATATTTTTTGAAAAATGATTCCGATCTATCATGGAGCGTCCGCCACCTCCCTTGCTTGACACGTGGTCTGTTTGACCATGCACGTCTCTCTCCCTCACTTTTTTTTTGCAACAACACCTATGGTGGCGAATGATGACCACGCAAGTGCGCGACGCGGCCGGAGATGTATTGCAATTTTTGCAACATGCGTCTTGCTGTAGAAACTTAGATGCAACGAGATGTTATGTTGTTGCAATTTTGCAATAAGGCTTTTGTTTCAAAATATTAAAAAAGAACAGATTATGCAATGGGTCTAGTTGCATGAAATTATGGAAGAGAAGGTTTTGCAACAAGGGTCTTATTGTAAAAATTAGAAAAGAGAAGATTTTAGAACAAAGGCCTTGTTGCAAGAGGAATGATACGACCGTTTATACGAATTGAATAGCTCGTAAGGCGGCGGCCGACACATAGTACACCCCATATTTTTCATGGCAATGTGATGATTTTATACATGTTTGACCGGTCAATTTACGTGTAATAATATTTATGACAAATTAAAGTCAACATCATCAAGAAAGTTTGGCAGCGGCATCGCTTAATTTCAAATGTTGGAGGTCATGTCCAAATATGGTGCATCAATTTATATTCTATGGTAATGTTTCCTTGGGTGTTCCTACTCGTGTTTAGGTGGAGATGCTCGCAATCAACTTGTGTTGCATGGATCGGTCAGGCAGTGCCGCCTAGCCTGCTGCCTAAGCAAGACACCGAGAGGACTAAGACATCTCAGTTCCGCAAACAAAACAAAAAGCATGTCAATATCGGTGGGCTCCTAGGAGCGCCATCGAGACCAATGAATCTACTCGGTTGGAACTGTTAGAGGGAAGGGGGCTCTCGGGATAATTCGTGAGCTCGCGACTTTGGTGCAGTCGCATTCCCACAAGATTGTGTTTCTTTGTGAGAGTAGGCATAATTGATGAAATATGAAGAGGTTGAGAGGACGAATTGAACTATGAAGCTTTGTATTGGCACGAATCTTTAATGGTGGGCGTTAATTAAAGCTAAAACTTATCGCTATATTGATCCTCTCATTCGCACCTTAGACTCAGATCCCTTAAGGCGTTTGTCGGTGTATTAAAAAATGGGGCACTTAGTACCTTGACTTGTGCACCAGACAACCGCGGCCTCCGGACCGGCAAGACCCTGCCGGGCTAGATCTGGATGCCAAGCCTCTTCATATGAGGACCCGAGCGAACCGGCAAGCCCTCCTTGCCTCCGCCCGCCAAGCCATCGCTCCACGTCGCCAGGCTGGTTGTCTACATCGCCTAGGTGTCGAGCGGGCAGGCGGTTAGGTGGAGCTGGTCGGGGCGCGTGGCAACTTACCAGAATTATAGCAGAGCTTTAATGACACCCGTCCTACGCACGTGGCGAAAGAATAAGAGGTAGCTGGGCGAACAGCACAGAAGGAGAGGCAACCCTTGCCGGAAGACGTCGCCAGCGCGCCACCTCACGACGCATTTAATGCGCATGTCCTAGTCCGTCAGAGTTAGGTATTTCTCACTATCGCTGTTGCCAGCAGTTTTAGCAGAAGGATATACGTTCTTTACTCTGTGTAAAGACCATTTTAGCCACTGCGGTAGCCATGGCTACCTTTAGAAAGGTCGACACTCCGTTCATTTACACGCGTAGCGACGTTCTTCGAGCATCCTTGCCGGGTTGCGACGCTCCTGTACTGTGAACCCGAATAATCCACAACCACACAGGACGTAGGGTATTACGCTCTGACGGCCCAAACATGTCTAAACCCTCGCACGTGCATGGTCCGGTGATGCTCTTTGCGTTATAGGATCTCTCTTGCCGAACCACGGAAGGGGCCTTGCCGGCCCCATAGATCGCCGTACCCCGTCAGCGTTTAAACGTGTGTTTATGGGGAGCCAACAGTGGGGGATAGCCATCTCATGTGGTCTAAAATGTTGAATTACATTACCACCATGACCTTCCATGGTTAGTGATTGATGACTTTAATGAAGCTTTGTGGAGATTTGAGAACTTCTCAGCCACACCAAGGGAACAACCATGGATGGGTTTTTTTCGACATCCGTTGGAACGATGTTCTCTAACTGAATTGGGCTTTTCAGTCCCGAATAAATATGATAAAAAACAGTTGGTGGTGTTAATGTGAGAGTTCACGTGGATAGGGCCATGGCCTCAAATTCTTTGTGAGATGTATTTCCTTTTGACTCGATACCACATGTGTCCTCTCCCCTTCAGATTATGTCGTGATTGTCATGCATGGAGGGAATAAAGAAGTGCAAGCAGGTAAAAAGAAGTGTGGCCTGTTTGAGATCATGTGGAAGAGGGATCCTTCTCTTCCAAAAGTTATCCAGGCTTCATGAGATGCTTTCGGTCAGACAATGGATCTTGGATATACTAAGGTTGCTTTGGGCAGTACCATAAATTCTCTGTATAAGTGGAGTAACAATGCATTTGGCAACATCAACATTATGAAGGAGATTCAGAAATCACGCAATCAACTTGTGCAGCTGATGCATATGAATGTAGATAGGCATGACATTCCAAGAGTGAGGACTAAATGGATGAATTCTTATTTAAGGAAGAAATTGTGTGCCTTCAAAGGTCCCAAAACACATGGTTAAAAGAGAAAAAAAATCGGAGGAAGGTAGTTTGAAGGGCAAGGAAGAACAAGATTCACAAACTCACAAATGAATCTGGAGCTACCTCTCTCTGATGATGAAACCATGCAAACTATGGTTATGTCTTACTTTAAAAACTTATTCATGGCAGATGAGAACCTTGTTGCATCTCCTGTTGTTGATCTTGTTGAGCCATGTATTTCTCGCGGGCTAACACCAAGCTTTGTGAGGAGTCCTTGGAGAAGGATATTACTCGTGCTTTATTTCAGATTGGCCCGCTAAAGGCTCTTGGCCCTGACGGTTTTATTGCGAGATTTTTTCGGTGTCACTGGGTAATGTTGAAGGAGAAAAAAATGTCATTATTAAGGAACTCTTCATGACACTAGTTATGCCTAATGGGGCTAATACCACTTCTATTGTTCTCATCCAAAAGGTTGATAATCCAAGTAAAATTTCTGATTTTAGTTGATTAGCTTGTGTAATGTTATGTTATTTACAAGGTGGTGTCTAAATGTCTGGTGAATAGATTAAGTTATTTTGCCAACTCAGAGTGCTTCCGTTCCTGGAAGGATGATTACCGATAATGCATTGGTGTCCTTTGAGTGTATTCATTACATTAAACAGAAAAAGAATCCATTCAGGAGTTACTGTGCTTATAAAATTGGTATTTCCAAGTCATACGGTAGGATTGACTGAGAATTTCTGCGGCAAGTGATGCAATGGTTGGAGTTCCCTCATCGATGGATTCACTAGATAATGTCTAGTGTGTGAGATATGTAGTTAAATTTAATGTGACCCTTGTGGATTCATTTGCACTGCCATGTGGGCTTGGGCAAGGTGACCCATTATCCCCTTTCTTGTTCCTTTTTTATGGCTGGCGGACTTTCAGCTTTGTTGTCTAATGGTGTGGAGAATGGAGCTTTATATCCAATAAGAATGAGTCGCAGAGCTCCTGACATATCACGTTTATCATTCATTGATGATGCCCTGCTAGTTTTCAAGGTTAAACATGATCAAGCACCGCGAGTCCAAGAGACCTTGGATGCATATGCACTTGCCATGGGACAAATGATTAATCCTTCCAAGTGCTCGTTGTTTTTGGCAACAGCTGGCCTCCTTCAATTTAGGAAGAAGTCCGATCAATGCTTGAGGTAACCTCACATGTGTTTGAGGTAAAGTATCTCGGTTTGCCAGCTCCTAATGACCGGATATCACATGGAAAATTTTCAAACCCGCAAGTTAGGCAGGCCAAACATATGCTATCGTGGGATGATGTCTTGCTTTCTCAACTGGATAGGGAGGTTCTGATGCGGAGCACCACATGGACATCACCATGAATCCTACATCAACACTCCAAGCGACACACACACATGCCATTGAAACCAAGGTGAACTTGTTCCTCTTTGAACTACATCCACATTCATACGAGACATGACTACTACCTCGAACGGAGATCATATACATATTGACGTACCAAGGAATCAACCATGAAGAAGCGAGGGAACAAGGCCAAGTCATGGCTGGAGAGGAGCAAGAAGACAATGAAGAAAGGTTGTTGGATCTTCATCACCTGACCGTCTGGACACCAACCTAGATTGTTCGGCCCCGTCGGGAACGTATAAATACATATCCAATATTTATCAAAAACATGTTGAATATTTTAAAACATTATATGCACGTAAAGCAATCTTAATACATGTTAATTATTTTTCAAATACATGTTCAACATTTTCAAGTATGCCTTGAATATTTCTAATATAGTTGAACATTTTTTAAATGCATGTTGAATATTTTTAAAATACACGGTGAACAACTTTAGAATACATGGTGAAAAATTTATAAACACACATAAAAAATGTCAAATACACATCAAACAATTTTTACTCAATACACGGTGAATGTTTCTTAAATATGTTAAACAATTGTAAATACACAATGAATATTTTTCAAATAAATGATGATACCCGATGAATAGTTTTTTAGATGCAAGGTGAAAATTTTACGACTACGCTATGAACTTATTAAACTATGAACAATTTTAATATACAATGAACTTATTTTAAATACATGATTGACATCTTTAAACTAGTGAAGTGATATTTTTCAGAAGATATATGTAAAAAAGAAGTTTTCCATGTACCTTGTTTTACTCGCGTGTACTCGCATGTGTGGTGTGCCTTTTCTAAGAACAACAACATGTAACGTGTTATATCATGGGGAAAAATTTGCGCTGATTAGCTGCTCGTCCCAAGTACCCGAACCAGGGCCAATCAACTCATTTACCTTTGTGAGAAGTGTATCTTCCCTTTCCGTCCTGATTTTATTATTGGGACTTTCTGGAACTTAATTTATCTTCTGTTCTAATGTGTCTACGCTTATATGCATATCTCACTTTAGTGCACAAAGCCCCGGTCTTGATCTCTTGTTATTATTGAGTGAATGCATTGATAAGCCAGAATGTTACCCGTTATTAAACGGCTAGAGAGCTCCTCCCCAGTGCTTAAGGTTCCCATAGGCGAACGAGCACCTCATGCGCCACTCACCATTTGCATGGTCTGGCCCAATCTTTCCCGACCGACCGCTAGCTTGCTCGCTCAGTCTGGCGCTTCGTTGTTTTTTTACGCTTGACATTATCTACCGTTGGCCTGCTGTGCAAGGAAAAAAATTGGCCTATGTTTTATGATACTTCTGGAAACAATTGTGAAACCAAAAAAATTCATGGATTTAAAAACTTCCTCCAAAAAGATGTTAATGGATTAGTAAAAAGTTCACAATTTTTTTAAAAAGCCCACAAATTTGGAAAAAGTTAACTACTTTGCAAGTGCTCATGATTTTTCTAAATGTTTGTGGGCTTTTAACATTTTTGAATTTGAAAAAAAAATCATAAATTTGAAAATCCACGAATTTAAAAATATTTACAAATGAAAAATTGAACTGAATTAAAAAAATTTTTTTGGAAAAGTTCATGAATTATAAAAAGAAAAAAAGGGGAAATGAAAAAAAACCTATCCTGAAAAATCCAAAGAAAACACGCATGATTTTTTTGGAGGAACCTACTAGAATGTTCCCAAGAAAAAAACACGATATGGGTCGACCCACTACAAAAGCGTCCGGGAGGTGTATGGGCGATGTATACCAAATGGACTGTAATGGCTATAAGCACCGAGGAGTTACCACTAGTACTTTTTCTAACACAATACAGATGCTGAGGCACTCATCCTTATGAATGCACGCGCACACACCTATCCTATGAGCATATCCAGTGGTGCTCGCTGGGTAGTACAAGGCCGGTATGAGTGGACCGACCCAATGAGTGAGTGACGCGGTACACGACCTTAGTGAACGCTACTACCATTTTGCTAAGAGCGACCTATAGAAGCTCCCGCGTCCCGACACGTCTGTCTCACTTGTAGAAAAAACGACTGGCGTGTCGGCTACAATGTTAGTTAATAAGGCCTAGCCCAGCTAGCAAGAAGGGTACAAACCTGCGTAGCCCTTGCTAGCTTGGTAACCCATAGTTAGTGATCACGAGCACAAATGCTCTCCCGTGAATAGTGAAATCGGAAACAATAGCAAAAGTATTTTAAAATTATTGTTATTTTGCACATCAAAGATGAACAAGTTTTGTAAGGGCGTACAAAATTTGATGGTGATTTGACATCGGAGGATCTCGGGACAGAAAAACAAAATAATTGCGCCAAAATCAGAAAATTTGAACCTTTCTCAAAGCGTCATTTTTCAATCAAGAGATCCTCCGATAGCCAACAGAATTTTGAACACACCTATAAAACCCTGCACATCTTTGGAGCCAATTCTTTTTCAATTTTCTTTATTTACTGTTTATCCTAGGGCTCTCGCTGGCTTAGCTTCTATAGGCTACATACGTACAGTTCTTTTGGATTTTTCCTTCTGTTCTCTTTATATTTATATATATTAAAATTGCTCTAAAATTAAAAGTTTTCTTTAATATTTTCGTAAAGAATGTTCTTCGTGTATTAATACATGTTCGTGCAGATCAAAAACGTACTCACACATTTTTAGTGAAAGTTTTCTGACATGTAAAAAATGTTGGTGACATTAGAAAAAAAATCATACATTTAAAAGCTTGCTCATGACATTATTAAGAAAATATTAAATATAAAATTTTGTTCACACAAATTTTAAAAACTGTTCAAGGATTTGTAACCATTTAAAAGTTTTTTTCACACGTTTAGAAAATGTTCATGAGTGTGTAAAATTTTTTTCTCACACTTCTACAAATATGTTCATGACTTATAAAAAGAATATCAATGACCAGGAAAAAATCTTTATGGATATGTAATATTTTTTCTCACAAATAATAAAAAATCATGACATATAAAAAGTATATATATAACCTGTAAAAATTTTCAGAAAAACGTAAAAATTTGTTGATGCAATTTCTCGAAAATGTTCATGAGATGTAAAATAATATTCAGACCTTTGTAACTAAAAACATGAGAGCAATTGAAGAAGAAACAAAAAAATGAAGAAAAAGCGGAAACATAAAACGAACATGAAAAAAATGGAAAGTATAAAAATGAAAACCCCTAAATTAAACCAATAAAAAATATGCAAAAAAATAATTGAATGGAACCTCCCTAAAACCGGGTGAAAGGTTCCTAAAACAGCTCGTTGGAAGGTTCCCCAAACTGGTATGTAAAAGGTCCCCAAAAACCACCGCTACTTGGAAAGCGTTGTTGTGCCGGCCTACTTCACCTGGGGCCGAAGGCGGGCCCTTCTTCTGTCTTGTAACATATTACAATTACAATTACAATTCCTTCATTTGGGAACAGCTGAACATATGAGCAAACGACCAAACATAACACGGTCAATGCATGTCATGCATCGTTTGTGCTACTCACATACAGTATGTGTTATTCTCACGGTTTTCATCTCCGGTTTGGCATCCTCCAGATAGTTCTCTGAGTTCAGAGAGTCCCCAGCTGCAGGTTATGACTGAACAGAGGAAATGCATTTAGGGGTCTAGGACTGTGAGGAAAATATAAGACTTTGGGAGGAATGGGAAATGTCAGGAATATTGTGTCTACGCGGAGGCTGAACTTTTAGAAGCGTCAGGATTTTCCAGTGCATCCAACAGCTTACGTTTGAATATACAAGCCGAAAGTTCTATACAATCGGCCGTCTTGCCGCGAGATTCTTTCACATTAATAATGAGCAACAAGACAAGAAACCGTGTACGAAGGAATGAGACATTCGGTTATCAGATGTTCCTGACAGCCAGGCCATGGAAAGCCGCCTCATCCAAAACTTATAATTTCCAACAGCTCCACCTGTCAACCTCTCCCACTTCAAGATTAAAGCACACCACAAACCAATGCAAGCAAGCAAGAAAGAAAGATCGCCATATGGCAGTTGACAGAGGAATAACTCACTTTGCAGCAAGATAAGATATGACAATGATCGATGCTAGCTTCCTTCTGATCATTAATAAGTACTTCATTCATCTCAGAATCAAGAATCAAGACTGCCGCAAGAGCAGCAACGGCCAGCCCGGCAACAGCGACGGCGCCTACCCCATCTCTTGCTTCTCCCTCGCCGCTTCTTCGGATACCCGATCAAAGCCCCGGCCTGCAAGCCTCCTCGTCCCCCAGCTTCCCTTCCCTCTTGACCTTGCTTAGCATCTCCATCCACGCTTCTCGGGTAATTCCCCTGCTTCCGACGTTACCTTGCCTTGGACGCGTGCTGCATCGGCCGACGCTAGCTATATGTGATCCTTCCAAGCCAGGGATCCATGGCGGACCATTTCGCGGTGATGGCGGGCCGGCTGCTCACGGCGTCGACGGTGCAGTCCGCCATCGACGAGGCCTCCAATGCTGCTTCGTCCTCGACGCCGGCGGGTGGTGGGGAGGCCGTAGTCGTGGAAGACGGTGGCGGCAGGCCGAAGAGCGGCGTGCTGGTGGAATGCAGGATCTGCCAGGAGGACGGCGACGAGAGCTGCATGGAGGCTCCTTGCTCCTGCAAGGGCAGCTTGAAGGTAAAAAATGTCTATCCGTATATCATGCTAGTTATTACACATGGCCGCATGCATCGTCCAGATGCAGAAGCCGATGGTATATCCTCCTTTTTAAAAGAAAATGCTAGTTATTACCAAGGAAAAAAATAGCGCGCTATACAAAATAGCGGCGTCCCCTGAAAATATGCTATTAGCGCGCTATACAAAATAACAACGTCCCTGAAAATATGCTATTAGCGTGCTATAGCGTGCTATTAGCGAGACATTGTACATAGATCAATTTAGCGAGACGATTCTCAATATGCTATTGCGTGCTATTAACGGCGCTATAGCGCGTTATTTTTTTCAGTGGTTATTACACCTTCCCATGTCTGAAACCAGTGTCGGAACTGAACAAGTGTCTCTTTCGTCAGTATGCTCACAGGACATGCATCCAGAGGTGGTGCGATGAGAAGGGGGACACCATATGTGAGATATGCCTGCAGGTGATATTCGGTTTCTGAAGCTACTTGTTTGTGCACACAACTGATGAACTATTGATCGTCTCAAACCATGTAACGACATTTGGATAGTTGCGTGCTGTTGTCCACTGATATATATAGCTTGTATTTGTGCATGATAAAAACAGCAATTCACACCAAACTACAAGGCTCCTTCCAAGTTGTTTCAGCATGGAAGAAACTCAATCTTCTTCAGGTACCAATAATTCCTAAAGCTTCTCCTGAGAGCAGTACACATGACATCTCACGTATGGATCACTTCTCATCATCAGAACTCCTGCCTACATCCAAGCACAGGCCCGGAGCTCCTCCGCCTCGACAAGCTACGAGTATGATCGCCAGGCTTCCACCCCGAAAGGTGTAATCTGTTGTCGCATAATTGCTATAACTGTAAGTGCCGGTGAAACATACAGACATTTGTAGTTTCGTTCGACAGCTTGGAAAATTAACCACCTGACGAAAAATTGTTGCAACCTCAGCTCATGCTTCTCCTGGTGCTCCATGACGCCATCTCGGTCTACCTCGGCGATCAAGGCGTCTATACCGTCGCGCTTGTCACCGTGAGTGTGGCTCTGAAAATTTGGGGACTATCCTCACGGTTTTTATGGGGCCGTGCTAATGTTGCAAAATTTTGTTTGTGGAACTAGTTGCTGATGCTTAGAACTGCTGGAATCGTGATACCGGTCTACATCATCCTGGTCGCGGTGACCGAGCTGCTTTATCGACGCAGCGAGTGGCAGGTTTGTAAGACCCTTTCGATCGTGGCGCCCAAAAAATTATGAAGTTTCTTTACTGACATTGTGCAACACAATGTAGGCTATGAACGGTCAGGTTTCTGAACCAGCAGCGGCAGCAGGGAGCACGCAGCCGGTGCCGATTCCGCCGCAGCAACAGCGTGTGGTTATCACCATCCAGTAGTGCACCAAGGGAAACATATACGGACATCAGCCGTCAAGGATAACCACACCTTCTTCTGAACAATGAATTTGGCAGTTCTCCTGCCGACATTCAAAAAAAAAAAAGTAGCGCACCAAGGGAAACATATACCGACATCCGCCGTCAAGTATGGCACCTGGATGCGGTTTTGAGCTTCAGGTGTGCCAACACAAGAGATGAAGGGTATGTAGTATTCCCTCCGTCCCAAAATAAGTGTCTCAAGCTTGGTACAACTTTGTACTAGAGCTTGTATAAAGTTAAGACATTTATTTTGAAACGGAGGGAGTACATAATAATTGTGAGTTGTGGGCTTGTGGCTGTACGTATATGATCCCTGTTCATATTAAAAAAACATATGTACATGCATGGACACTCGCTTCAGAAGAAGTGAAGACGAAGTGTACCTCCTATACAAGACGAACAGGACTGCAGGACTACAGGATGATGTAGGAAATTTAGACTTGTGCAATGTACATTTGATGCACGGAGAAAATGCAGGAATCACTCGCTGCCGTCGTCTTTGTTGTTGTTCTCGTTCTCAATTCGCCAGATCCAAATGCTATTTGTGTAAAGTATATTAGTCTTTAGGCGCACTCTATAATTTGACACCATGCTGTCGTCGAGAGCACAAATTTCGTTACCAACATTCCGATAAAAAGTCGCAAGACTTCAGGATTAACATTGAGTTCAAAATTTCACGGACCAAATGGATAGCAACAGCTCACCCATATCCACCAATGAGATCACAACTATATATTGTAAAACAGAACTACATTTTGAGCCTATGACAAGGTGCAAGTTAGGTAATCATGCTTCCGTAAGTTTTTCATCTGTAAATGACAGCTCCAACATTGGATTTTGTGCACTCTCTGTGAACTACTTACCAAGATTTTTAACCCATCCAAGAAATATACATTCACGGAGGCCACCTCTGATGAAGTGCACGGTGAGCAACCGGTGGGCTGTTTTTCAGTTCCAGTTCTTTCTTTGCCTGTAAAATCGACAAGTAGAACCTAATCACTTCTCTATGATTTGAATCCAGTATACGCACACAGCAATGAATGATATCCTACCAACCTAAAATTGTCTAATCATATTTTCTTTAAAGAGTGTAAACGGTACGAGTACTTTCTGTTCTTCTGCTGGGTTCTCCAGAAGCAAGCTAGTGCCCCAAATGTACAGCTGGCAACGGCAACACCCAGGGCAGCTCCAATCGGGACTCTTGCAGCATGTGAGGAGGAGGCATCGTCAGCAAGTGCCGCACCTACTTGCGTCCTCCCTTGAAGAGACTCTATGTAGGTTTCTTTATAGGACGATACAAGCGTCTTCCCATAGTAGTTAACCAAGAATGGAAACACTTCATCCTCATTCCAGTCAACCTGCAAGGCTCCATCACTCGTCCTGCTTGAAGAACGATAGCAAGATGGGCAGAGTGCCTTTGGAGGCCAGATAGCCTTAGGAAATGATGGATCGCCAGTTCCCATATCCTTTTCTTCTTTCATCAACCTTTCATTAACTTTGTTATGCGTGCTCCATAGCCAGAGACTGAGATCACGGGCTGACTTGAAGGGAACTGACACACTACAAGCAAAGGCCACAGTCAGGCATGTAGTAGATTTTTTGTTTTTAAAACAACAATGTAACACAAAGTTTGTTTTGCAAACCTTGAGCACATATCATAGAAGTGTTTGCGGCATTCCTCACAGATGAAGAAATTATGTATGAAATCACATATTGATGTAAAGGTTGATTGGCTTTCTCCATCCCCAATTTGCACAGTAAGTGAATGCAGCAAAACCCATAGACCACAACTGATACAGGAAACAGTGTTAAGTTCATGTGATATTAAGTTGTCAATAACTGCATTTTCATCTGCCTGTCCCTACAGCCTACTTTGATTTCAAATATGTATTTGAAAGAATGTTCAGAACATATGCAGAGAGCAGACGTCACCTAAATCCTCTTGTTTCACTTTTACTTCCACGGCAGAACATCTGCAGCAAAAACAAAAATAAGAATAGCAATTCTGAACTAAAAAAAATGAAAAGCACATACACAAATATTCCTTGTATCCTTTTAGTTAAACAGCTATAGGCTATGAAAATTGGCTATACAAGAAAGGAATCACATGCCTAAAGCAAAGTATTGTCTTCTCATAAAATGCATCAGATATTAGGCTAGAGTAAACCAGGACTGAACAATCAATACCTAAATAAAGCACCAGTTCAGATAATGTGTGCGTGGGATATCAACAAGGTCCCAATATAAGAACACGTAGAAAAGAATCAGCATCAGGCTAAGCATAAGAAAGAGGACATACCCAGTAACCGCGAGGCACCTCCTTTCCACAGATCTTGTGGTTATCTGCTGCAACACTTTCCAACAATTTAGAACTGTCTTGTGAACTTAAAGAGAGGTTTGAAGGCCAGTGATCATCAAAGTTAATAAGTAGCTCAGCAGATCCTCTTCGACACCTAAGGAATCAACAAAAAGTTACAAAATGAACAATACAGAATAACTATACTTCATCACCATAAATTCAAAAGAGCACCCTCATACCTCTTGGATGGATGATGAGCCACCAAAATTTGTAAAAACCTTATAAGAGAGTCACGAGTGTCTGGTTTGATCATCTACAGTTTGCAAGTAACAGTAGCATTAGTCAGCAAAAGAGGAGCAAATAGCATGTCAATTGTGAATTTTGATCATTTAACTAGAACCTTGTGCTCCAAAATTATCTGTAATGCATGAGCTGTTGCTTCCTCAACATCATAAATTGCTTGAACAACCTAATACAACAGATTAAGTACATCAACGAAGGTTCTGAAGGACTCAAACAAATTGCTTGTTAGTGCATGAAATAAGATTTTATGCAATTTGGCTCAAGAAATAAAGCATGCAGCTTTACCTGTTTAGGATCTGAAACATTGTTTGGAAGCATATTTTCATTCTCGTATTTTTTGTCATCCAAAGTGAACGAGCTGCACATAGCATAGAGGGTATATTAATAAAATCCATGATGCCTGAAATGGTAGAACCGAACCAAAACATAGAAGCATCTAAGCAACAGAATAAGATGTTAAGCCCAAATATACACACCGATGTACTTAGTTCAAAAACAGAGGTAATAAAAATATGTGCACAAAATTTAATAATTCGGTAGATGACATATCAACTGAACTTTTAGCAATAGTGAAATAGTTGGGAGAAAAACTTGCCTTTCTAATTGCTTATTTATCCACTTAAGTAAACGCTCTGCTGTTCTTCCATCATCAATCAATTTTATTTCGCTTTTCTCTTGCTTCCGGTCCCACTTAGTGTTAGCAAATTTTGGTGGGGGCCCCCAAAGTAGGAAAGGATAATGGTCAACAGAAAATCTACTGCAAAGATCTACGTTCACCTGTGCTGCCAACATTCAAAAGAAATAAAGCATCACTGCATGCCAATGCACGCCACTGCTTGAGGGAGTAATAAGTTAGCAGTACAATTCAGAATATTATTGGGTTTTTGACAGAAATAAGAATTAGATAATTAAATTAAATGAGAGATAAATCTTTTCACATGACAAGAACCTCCTGTATTTCTAGCCTTCAGGTTGGCAATAACGAACAGGAGAACTATAAAGTGAAGATGCACGTCCATACTTGTCTATGTTATTTCCCCATCCAGTAACAGAATAGCAACAATATCGCCTTTTAATGTGCTTGGTGATTTAACTTCAGCAAACTGATGAAGATTATCACCCTTCACGAGAAGTACTGTACCTTTGATGCACAATCAACCCTAGCCATTAGTACTCTCCCAGGATGTGCAGCATCTGGACCATTGAAAAGCTTCGCAACCTTCTCATAATGAGGCTGCAGATAAGGAAGAAACCAAGATTAGCAAGAGTGGCTTTCCAGATCATATGAATATATGATACATTCTACTGCCATAGGCTCAATACCTTGTAGTTTCTGCAAGCTGGACACCTGCACAAGCATGATAGGCATTTAATTAGCAGAAAGAAAACAAGACGGAAAAAAATGGCATTAAGCAGGAATGAAATGGGGTACCAACAGGGTGTTAAGAGTATGTTTCCACAAAGGCAAGCCAGTCAATCCTTCAAATTTTGCATGGTCAATGGTAAAATTAGTGGACAGTATGGTATGTAAAGATGAATTCAAATTTGGCAAGCAGCAATTTACTATTGACAAAAAAGATCTTGTATCAGTGAAAATTCTTTAACTGGGGGGCAGTGATATCACCCATGTGGCCATGTCTATTAAGTAGCTAGGCATAATGATTAATAGCTTAATACCAATAGCCTAACAAGTCAAACCAAAATAAGCTTGGCAATGGAAGGGAACATCTCTAGAATGAAACACAACATAGTGTTGCAGAGTATTGAAGTGTTGGGTAATTCTTCAGTGGGTTCCTAGTATGAGTTGACAAAATCATCATGTTCCAGTCGGTAGAGATTTCAGACATAACACGACGAAAGTACAACTGCACTATTCTGATACATACGGAAAACTACACACGAGGGGCGAATACCGCATTCAGCTGCTGAAATCAGAGACGAACTAATCATTTTTCGATTTGCGACTGACAGATCGACAACGGCATGAAACCCCGCTTCACATCCTCGATTCGTATCCATCTCCCGATTCCAGATCAAACGCTCCCATCGAATCGAATCGAAGCAATCCGTATCGTCGAATTAAATAAGCCGCGAATCGAGCCGGGGGGCGACTGACCAGTGGGCGAAGAACTCGACGACGGCGAACTGCTCCTGCGAGGCGGTGAGGAAGGCGTCGAAGCTGGTGGCGTTGAGGTCGACGGCGTAGTCCCGCTGCGCGGCGGCCCCGGCCCCGTCGCCGACGCCGAGCGACCGGAGGGCGTCCGCCCGCCCCGCGAGGGCGAGGAGGACGACGAGGACGGCGCCGAGGGCGAGCGCGGGCGCCATGGATCGGCGGGGGGCTGGATCTCTCCGGCGCGGTGGGGATCCGGCGATCCGTTTCGGACACCCCGCGCAGCTCTCGTGCTGACCAGTAGTACTGCCAGACGCCAGTAGTAGCCTCCGCCTGGGGTTTATTATCATTAGACCTTTAATTAGGGGAAAGCTTTTCCCGTAATTACGTCTGCGGATTCCTGATTACGCCCCCGTGTAAAGGCGGGCGGACTGGGATATGATTATCTGTTCGCTGAGCGGTGGGCCCGAATGGTAGGCATGGGGCATGTGGCCCGCTGGCAGCGGGGTGGGCATGAGCGTGTTTCGTGTGGCTTTGCTGGATTGGTGTTGGGTGCTGTGCTACGTTACGCTTTTTCGCAGGTCAAACGATGCAAATTAGGCAGCACCGGTTTGTTTGTTTGTTTGGGACGTCGCGATTTCTCTCTAGGTATGGCCGAAATTTACCAAGTTTAATTCAAACAGGGCCTTATTTCGTAATAGTATGACCTTGACATCTTGTTATCAAGCATTGCCTATTTCGTCCTCTTTTCTTTTTTACGGAAAAGCTTTCAATCTATTCATCTTCAATCACGACGGTACGACGAACACTAAAGATAATGAAAATTATATTCAGATCCGTAAACCCCCTCGTGACGACTACAAGCACCGAAGCGAGCCTTCACCTCTCATTGTTTCGGGATCTATGACATTGGCTCTTAAATTCGTTCATTCTTCTCCTGTCTATTTTATGGCGGCGCCGACCATCTATGCGCTACCTCAAGGATCATCGCTTTCTTTACGCTATCAACCAAGTGTCTTGCCGCTTAGGGTGTCACTAACAACTCATTGTTTATTTTATGAACTGAAATTTATGAAGAGAATAGGACTCTACAACTAGAAACAACTAGCTTATTGCCTGGGCATTGCGACGGGGCATATATATTCTAGTGATTCAACATTAATATTGTCCAACATATACCTTACATCCGTCACATTCTAGATTTTTTAAGATTTAATTTGATTTGAGTATATGTAGGAGGAGGCAAGTAAAGTATTTATTTAGTTGAGGTTTTGTAAGATTTGATTTGATTTGAGTAGGAAAGACACATAAAGTTTTGAATTAGTTGAGATTTTGATAAAATTTGATTAGATTTGAATGAATTAATGTGGGACGTCTTAATAAGGAGAAGGTGAAGAGGTCCACCAGTCTATCTGGATCTAATTCAACAATTCGTCTCCAGCTCTTTTAGAGTGCGATCATAACATGTGCTTATAATTGGGAGAGTGCACGTCCTGCACCTGGGTACATATGCACCCGCTTTAAAAAATATATTTTAAACACGTTTTGTAGTGTCAAAAAATTCGAAACAAAATTTTGTGCATACATGTTCGCACAAATATGTCCATGGCACAAAGTTTTGTAAAAAATGTATTTTTTTGTCTCAGCAAAAAAGACAAATTTTAGCCCTTCTAAATAGCGTTTCGCGACATAATGTCTTCTCTTTTTTGCACAGGCCACAAAAAAAATTATTTTTCCGTGGAACTTTTTGCACGCACATAGAATATGAAAACGTCCGCGGAACCTTTTTCGGATTTTTTTTGTCATTTCAAAATGCGTTTTCCAAAGTGGGTTCAAATGTACCCGGGCTCATGCATGACTTTTCCTTATAATTGGTTGACATATTAATGTCCATGATATATGAAACATTGCCATCAACCAATTCACATGTGAGTCTAATATTCATGTGTATCCCCTCTGGCTAGGGACCAATTTAGAATAGTCATTCAAGTTTACTAGTAGGGAGTCTTACAAAAAAGATATATACTTGATGATCAATACAAATATTATTATTCAAAGAACATTCAATAAGCAATATATACTCTACAATGAAACATTATCATGTCTATGGTTGTATACAAGGCATATCCCTAGGATCCACTAATTCATCACTAAAGGTCTGTATCTTGAGGTGGAATGGAGTTTAGAGATCAAAGTGGAGCTGAGATGGAGCTCTCCCAAACACACATTTAGTACTTGGAGCCCATGTACAAAGAAACATGTGAATGGAGAGAATCTGGGAAGATGTAAAACACTCAACAAACGTGATACATAATGGAAAAAAATATCCACCGCATGGACACATGAGAAGGCAGCCCAAATGACCTAGCTTTTGTTTGTTGGGAAGTCATGTTGTACGGGCACAAACCATTCGATGTTTCAAGCGGAAATTATGATCTGCTAGCCATGTCTTTAGGATACAAGGCCCGCAAAAGCCCAATGTTTCCCGTTGTGTGTGTGTGTCCAAGTCACAATCCCCTTATTGCCCTACCAACCATGCTTAGTCCAGAGAGTTATTATGGAGAGAGTGGTGGTTATGGATGACTGAAGATCACGCAAAGATGACATGACATCAGTTGATTCATGGGCTTATTGAAGCGATCAACAATGTGAAAGCCGTCACCCCGATGGTGGAGCATGTTACATACTTGCTGAAGATGGCGTGCTTCGTTGACAAGTTCTCTCAGTTCAATGGGAATGGAATGTCATCTAGTTGTAATTTTTTCCCATCATGATCGCTGTAACTAGTAGATTGAGATATTATTGTTGGAAATATGCAGGCAATAATAAAAGTAGTTATTA
>CBMN010036653.1:0-12126 GCA_000582825.1 Hordeum pubiflorum
TATATATATATAATATTAATATATATATATATATGGTATTGTATATAAATTGTTTTCGCATAATTATATGATTCATTCTTTTATATTTTATATATTAATATTGTACATATAAATATTTTTCTCTACAAACTAGGTCAAAATTTGCAAAGTTTGACCTTTTACAAAAATCTATATGCACCTACATTGTAAAACGGAGGGAGTACAACATGAGAAAAAAAACTAATGACATTCATGCACATAAAACATTCGCCATGTATTTAGGAAGTGTTCATCTTACCTGCAAAAAGACAAGTGTTCATCCCATGTTCAATAGCTTGTGCCCAGTTGATCAAAAGCAGGAGCCCAACGTCGCTCATGGAGCCTGCCGCAACCGTGGAATCAGTGGGAGCATACCGCCTATCACCACCTTTCGCTGCCAAACGTTGAGCGAAGTCTATCGTTGTGGCCAGCATTTGAGTCCTTCAAAATGCTCGGTCTTGTTTGGTAAGAGATGCAATATCGAAGATCATATCTCGGTTATGGTAAATCCTTGAGAAGGTTCTTGATAGTTTCGATAGCAAATGAGTCGGATCTTCATTTCTTGGAGGCAGCGGCGGATCTAGAATTTGACCAATGTGGGGGCAACATTACAAAGGGTAGAAGTTTTGTTTTTGTCAAATAACATTACAAATAGTTAATAAAGTACTCAATATACATATGAATGCACTAGCAAAAATAAGTTCTGCAAATTGTTTGTGGGGGGCCATGGCGCCCACCACCCCACCCCTAGATCCGCCACTGCTTGGAGGGTTGTATGTAACTATGTAAGCAATCAAATTTCAGTCCATAAAAGATAAATGGGTAGGAATATGCGGCAACGCCGCACCTTTTCTTTTGCCATGCTGCGCCTCCCTCCACTTCATACCTCCAATGTGCATGGTTTGGTTCAAATGTGATTTTTTTTCTTCTTCTTAAACTGGTAGTTGGATAGTTCCATTTTGCAAAAAATGTGTACATTTACAAGTTCACAAATGTGCTTTTATACTGGTTGACATGCTAGCGGCCAGTTGAGTAGAAACAAGAAATTTCAAAACGACTTACCAATGGTGAATTGGTTCTTCGGTCTTGCTAAACATTTGTTCCATAATTTTTACATACCTCAAAATATTAAAACTGCACAAATGTCTACTTGAATAGCAGGAACAAGAAAAATATAGAGACACAAAAAACCCATAATTGTGAGCCTTTGATTTCTGCGAGACCATCATAAGGCGCAAAAAATTGGCATGTCATGTATCATGATGGTACACAAAAAATAAACGCATGGATTTTGGAGGAGCAAAGGTATAGCCAGGGTGTGTGCTTTGGACTTCTAAAGGCTCAAATGAAACGATCTATGAGACTGTATTAAGATTATACGGAAGAAAATTTCATCTTATGCGTCTTTCAGTCTTTGTGTGTGTTTTGAAGAAAAACAGTTGGGTGGTACATAATAAAAATCCCCCGGTGGATTAGAAAAAATTACATGATAGAGTGAAAAGAAAATGAACTGTAACAAGACGTTTGTTACATATCTGAAAACAGAAGATAATAAGTTCCTTACATATCTGAAGACAGAAGATGCATACTGCTTTTTCTTAAACAAAACTTTAGTAATAAGTTCCATAACGAGGATTATATGAATCGATGATCTTTAGTAATAGAACTATACTCATGTCATATAGGAGCTTTGTCGTATCATACAACAAACAAAACTTCACCACTAAAAATACATACAAAAGCTGTGCAAAGTTTACACAAGTTAAACATCTCCAGCTAACTATAGTAACAAAAAGTCTAGTTCAAACACTGTAACAGCTCCTCACTGCGGTGCTGGGGGTGCTCACAAGAACCTCCCGACAGACTCCGGCTGAGATCGTAGCGCAGTCATCTGTAGCCGGTCGAAGACCTCGGTTTACCACCGTTCGACGAGTTGAGGTGCAGAGAGACAAAGATCACCCCGATCACGACAATCAAGAAGCCGACGAGCGTGCTGAAGAAGAGGGCCCCGGGCTGCCTCGTCTGCACGAACCCGTACACTCCCCCGGACGTCACCAGGATGATGTCGGTCAGACCGTCGCCGGAGAAATCCTCGAGGATCAGCGCATGGGTCGGAGGTGCGGGGAGATCAATGGATGCCAGCAGGCTGCCATCAGGAGAAATCACCACGGCCTCCTGGTCTCCACCCGCAATGATCACCTGCTTTGGGTCATAGGCTCTCAGGGAGAAGGTCTTGAGAGTAGGAACCACGACGTTCTCCATCATCCCTGATGGAGACGGAAGGTTGGACCATGTTGCGCCTGTCGATAGCTGCCATCTCCACATCGCATCGTGACCAAGTAGGCCTGGGGTGTACGACGTCACCTACAAAGACAAACAAACATGTCAGGGCATTTGTTGGAAAAGCGAGTGTAATCTGACTTGCTGCATCTAAAATCGCTAAAGATAAATACTGACCTCTCCCCTGCTTGTTAGAAAGATGACATCGCCATGACTTCCTCTTCTGTGTTTATGACCATCATCTCTCTGGAGCAGAACTGGGGTTGCCACCTCTAAGCCAGATGGATCAAATGTCCTCCCAAAACTTCTTGAAAAGTCACCATGATGGAACAGGTTAAGATGGTTGTAATGGCAGATAGAGACATTAAAAAGTTGCTCCCGCACCGGTACACCGGATGTGGCAACTGCCCAACAGGGTTTCAGCACTTCCATGGACCCGCTAACAACAGTTTGCTCAGCACCATTTCCACCGACAACCTACAAAGAATGAACAGAATTTTTTCATAATGACAACACACAAGAAAAAGAAACCATTGGGGCTGGCAAAGAAGCGATATACTCATATCTGGTACACATGGATTCACTAGGAGAACTGGAGCATGGCAATTGCCCATCTCAGGAGACGAGGAGTAAGGCACACAAGAACTAATAAGGTGAAAGACGTGAACTGGTGAAGGGAAATCATTTAGTGGTGCAAGCATTGCATAAATTTTGGCAGATCATCTACAACAACACTAATTAAATTATAATAAGGAAGACTGTGCATAATTTCGTGAAATGGGAGCTTACTAAACTGATAGCAAAACCACATTAAATAACTTTAACAGAGAGAACAAGCAACGTTCAGTATCATCTATGTTCATCTTTCAGAAGAAAGTTCAATTTCTACATCTACAAGAAAGTAACTGAAAGTCACAATAGACCATATGAGCTAATATGTGTAATGATTGAAAAAGCCTAAGAGGAGCTACTGTACATCATAAAACCTTGTGACACAAGTAGTCTAGAAACAAATCTGTAGTTCTGCTCGAAATTACGGACATGAAGAGTATTCTCCAGACCAGAAATTATGGTGCAGATGAAAAAGTGAACTGCGGCTCTAATTTTGACATTTCAACACACCTGAACATGATCTAGAACTCCATCTCCATTAATATCTGCATGAAGGCCTCCTTCTGTCAAATGAAGCTGAACATGGTAATCACAAAAACAAATCAGAGATGATTAACTATAAGATTTTGTTACAGAAACATAAAATTTATCAGTACACATGCATTATGACTCCCTTAGATGGAACAGGGTTGCTTAACAAACTCATAATGTATACATACAGTACAACCACAGCCTGATTTATCAAACATTCAATTGGCATTAAAAATGATGGTTTAATCTCCACTAACGATGCCAGGCAGAATACCAACAGTTAGTGCCATGTAAAAAAAGGCAATCAGCCAATACCTCCCTATTAAAAATTAAGTAATAAACATGCAGAGCATAAAAAATCAAACATAGATCCATTTTAGAAAGCATGATCGGTTCACAGAAAAACTACATGGACTGAGATAAATCACTGAGACTACCCTAATCACTGAGATAATCAAACATAAGACTAGCAGAGTGCAAACAACAATAAATCACTGAGATGCATCTTGTACCTTGCAAAGCGTACGTCCAGAAGCTAGATGGATAGCCTCTATTCCTTCCTTTTCATGTGCAACAACAACATTGGGAACCCACCAAACTTGAGTATAATTAGTGATTGTAGGGATATAAAGTGTGTGCAGAGACTGCAATAGAAGCAAGATGTTACATATCAGTACAAAGCGCGCAATACATGTTAGAACTTTGATGCTTGAGCATGGTAACTTTGTTTGAGAAAAGTACAAAACTTGAGCGTAGATAGAAGATGTGTAATTATTGTTTTTGGAAAAAACTAGATGGTTACAACATTAGATACATCCTCGAGGCAAAGGCTACAATACTACGGAGAACACATGAAGATAAGTACATTAACTACTATCTATAGTATTGATCCCAAGTTCCCAACAAAACTAATCACAGAGATATTAGCATCAAGCCATCAGTTTAGAGTCTTGCACCACTGAGCCAGGGAATGGCAGATGCCAAACATAAATACTCATTGTAAGTATATCACCAATTTGATCATAAAATAAACATGGATAATAACCTGTAAAGGGAGTCCCTCAAAAGGTATACACAGCAAGTTTCCTTATAACTCTGTTTGAGAAAAGTACAAGCTGTGGTGCAATAAAAGAAAGAACAGATAATATCTGTAAGAAGTGCATGGATATGTACGCTACCACAAATTCCAAAACAGGCCGCATTATGCAGATAGAAGATGTGTCATTAAAAAATTGATGAGGACAAACTAGATGGAAACAGCATTAGATACATCCTAGAGGCGAAGGCTACAATACTATGGAGAACACATGAAGATAAAGCACACTAACTACTAACTAGGCTTTATCCCAACAAAACTAATCACAGAGATATTAGCATCAGGCCATCAGTTTAGACTTTAGAGTCATGTGCCACTGAGCCAGGGAATGGTGGATGCCAAACATAAAAACACATTGGAATATATTCTTAATTTGACCACAAACAGGCATGAATAATAAGCTCTATAGGCACTCCCTAAGAGAAGTACGCGCAGTAGGTTTTGTTTTATAGTCATCTACAATACAGTTATCTATTCGCAACCTACTATTGATATCTAGAACCAGAATAGTCACTTGAGTAGGGATGCAACTTTGTGACCCTCCGAGTACCCTCTGACCCTCTCTTTAGTTCAACCAAATGAACTAAAATTTCAAAAGTTACGTGACTTCTGAAAATTTAGTTCATTTAGTTGAACTAAAGATGGTCAGAGAATACCCTAAAGGGTACCCATTTGCACTCCTATACTCAAACACACACCCACACTATTCGGACTTCAAGATAACTGCACTTGTTGCCGACTTCAAGGTAACTGCATTTTGAATTTTCACAGCCATATATAGATCATATACCTTTTTGCCTTTAGCTGAGCCAGCCAGATCTGCAGCTTTCCCGATCGCTTTGGATATTCTATTAGTATCATCCTTTCCAAGTGGATTGTGTTCAATAGGCTTGTGCACGTTATTAACAACGCTTTTTCCTTGTGTTTTCTTTAATTCTTTCCTTTTATGCTTCCTAAAATGTGCAAGTTGTAGGGAAGTATCCTCTCTCCTATCCTGAAAAAGAATGAAATTCAGATCTGAGTTAAAAGTACCCAAAATACTAAAACTGTAATACAAGATAACAGATATCTAGTCTTACCCAATGGTGAGGCATGACGCCAAGAATTGATTCTCTGAATTGCCGGCATTCATACTGCCAAATGATATGACACATTAGGTTCCCGTAAGCAAAATAATACTACTACATAAACACACATATCATCTCCATGGTCGTATCCAAATCATATCATGAAGTAGGACCATAATTTAAGTAGCTTTTTCTTTTACCAATTTTCATAAATCAGATGAAGATTGCTATGTAGGCCACCTCCCATGTGGAAACATAATCAATTTTTTGGGTTGGCGAAATATCAGCAGCAGCAGAGCACGATGGTAACTTATAGTTGCTAAAGTGGAACAAATGGATGCCATATTCTTTTGGAGTACAAACAAACCAGTCTGGTGAATATAAGATGAATATTGACACTGTTGAAGAGTCAAGACGTTGCTAATTATCCAAGAAGATGGTCATGACAATTAAATCAAGCTAACGAGGAACAAGTGGTGACAGGGCATAAGACTTGGTTAAATGTGAATATGACCACTATAGATTATTCTATTACAAGGAGTGGTGGACATAACTCTCACCTCACCAGGATGACGGTTATTAAGGGCGTGAACATCAAGCTTGTAATTATGTTGCGGTATCATCGCCGAAGCATCTGATGGTTGTGCCTGGATGTTCTGCCATGTAGAAAGAAAAACATAACGATAGTATGTGAGCCAGACATTTGTTCAGCTTATTCACATGCTAAATCAGAATAGAGAGCACACAAACAGAAGTTAAGTTGACACCATATGACAACATTGATGTTAAGTTTACTTATGGCAAATGAAATGAATTGTTAAACATTGCGCATACCTCATTCTTCCGGCTCCATCTTAGTGTGCCGGTACGACCAGAAAAGGCATAAAGTGCAAAATGGCGCACGTCTACGTTGCCAGCCTCGGAAGCCTGCAGGGCGGACATAAGAGTGCAGGGACAAAACAGCTTAGCTTTCTATGAAATGAAGTTGTGATCAACGAATAATGTCACTCTGTATTTCAGCAATAGGACAGTAGTACAAGCTAAGAGATAAGCTCAAGGAAATAACCTGTTTCTCGCTGGCACTTCTGCGGTGATCTTCCCTGCTGTGTTCGGAGGTCATGAAGTCATCGAAGAGATCTGCGGACTGATCAACAGGTTACATTTTTGCTGAATTTAACCAAGGAAATGCAGGCAGAAGACAATGATGGTGGTTATAGCATACATGGTGCTGCATCTCCATCCTTCCTCCGACGATGATGAGCCCAGCGTCGCCGTGCTTGAGCGTGTAGTTGGTGACGGAGATGGCGACCTCGCGGTGGTGCGCGGCGTGCGGGAAGTCGTCCCCGAGGCTGACCTCCCAGAGCTTCTTTAGGTTGTGGTCGAAGCACATGACGGCCCAGCCGGAGGTGACAACGACGAGCACCTGCTTCCGGACGTCGGCCTGCTTGTAGGAGCGGTCGACGGTGCCGACGGCCATGGCGACGGGGCGGCGGCCGGCGGCGACGCGGACGTTGGCGGGGAGCAGGGAGATCTCGGCCATGACGCGCGCCTCGTGAAAGTCGTCGAGGGTGTCGGCGGCGGTCAGCCTGGCGTGGGCGGGGAGCTGGAGGACCTGGATCTTGGCGTCGTGCGTGGGGAGCAGGACCTCGCGCCGGCCGTCGCCGTTGAGGTCGGCGACGAGCGGCGGCGGGAGGCGCTCCGCGTCGTGCTTGATCGGGGAGCCCTCGTCCGACAGGTGGTACCACGCCTCCCGGAACGAGAAGTCGCCCTCGTGCTGCGGAGTTCGCCGGAGGAGGAGGGGGACGGGTCAGTTAGGGTTTCGATCCGGCCGCGGCCTCTGGGACGAAGCGGAGGAGAGATTCGAATCGGAGAGGGGGGGAGGAGGAGGACGGCGGTACCTGGAGCGAGAAGAAGACGGCGAAGGCCGCGAGGAGGAGGATGCCGAGGTCGCGCTTCCGCATCTTGGCGGCGGCGGGGAGCTCCGGCGACCGGCCACCGGAGGGATCTCGGAGAGAGAGAGAAGGGGGAGAGAGCAGAGTGTACCAGCGGCGGCCACCGCTGCTTCACAAGACGGACGGGCCCAATGGGCCGTTCGGGAATCACAGGTCCCCTTCTGAAAGTGTAAAATTAAATTAAATGAGAACTATAAAAAAAATGTGTGAAGTGAAACTCACTCCAAGTCGAAGATTTAGAATAACATTATGGGTAAAACATGGAATGGAAATATTGTTTAGGAAGAAAAAAAACTGGACATTTATGAGCACTGCAATTTTATGGTTGTATACTTTTCGTTAAAGATGAGTCAACAAAAGACTGTCACTATGGCGATCGCAACCCCTCCCCCCCTTTGCGAGCCAGCGGCCAATGATGGCTGTCGGTAAGGGCAAGAAAGCCCGTGGGAGTATATATTAGTGAGGTCTTCTCACTTTCTTTCTTCTACCAATAACTATGAACGTGCAACACACATATAACCATACAAGTAAGGAATGAATTGTTATCATGACCTTTACTTCATGCTCTACATGCTCTTGAGTTGTGATAGTCGCTCTTGAGTAAGGATTAATCTTTTGCCGATGTGTTTGTGACATCTTTAAAGGGCATACGTTCATCAGCCCTCGACGGTGGTGCGGATGATGTGGCCGCGGTCTTCTTTGCATGGTAGGCTTTCAATAGTTTTTCAAGGTATTGTGGCTTCTACTCGTCAGTGAGACGAGCATGCCTACTTTCCTTTGGAAGAAAACCATGGTAAGAAATATTAAGATGTTTTTTTTACTAATGCATTAGTAAGAATAGGCCACATAAGCTCATTTTTTCCCACTTGACAAGACAATAGGCTGGGCAAGTTGGTTATTGGGCCAAACCTAAGTCGGAAGCCTCTTATCGTAAAAACTTTGGTTTCAGTTGGAAACCACCAAGATCGTTGTTATTAAACAAGGGAAATTTTAACATGCTTCCTCTTACCCACTCTTTTTTCATGTGAGGTAAGAAGGCAAGAGTTAACCAGACCACTGATTAATGAGATCAATGGCTCAGATCTATTATACTCTTACCTCTTATGTCAAAAGAGGGGGTAAAAGGTAGCATGTTAAACAAGACAATTCCATTGTACGGGTGAAATCCTGAACACTAAAAAATATAATGTTGTTGTTGGAGCCAACAACATTTTCATTGTCAGAGTTCCAATTAGAATCATCTTCTAGTAGTGTTTCATTATTGTCATCTATGCACTCAAGTGTGGACGCCAATGTTCGACTCATCTCAACCTTGGGGCACATGATTCTACAATCCATTGTCCGTCGGCACGATTCTTGCAAAAATGTTCTCATACATGCTTGAGGTGTGTCTTATTCTTGAACACAGAGTCCATCTGACCACATGATTCGTCTAGGTTGCAAACCTCAAGTGTGCATTGTCCATGATGCAATTGCGTAATATACCTCGTCTTTTGTATTTACTAAACTAGGTGTTCCTTTTTTTGGTTATGTAATAACTTGGTATGTATCATTCTGCAAATATGTTTACTGTTAAAAGGAAAATCTATAGTCGTCGTCATGGTGATGGTTCGACTTTGTAGGACTTCGTACTTCCCCTCACACGATCCTCTCCTTTTGATATGTCATCCCCCTCCCTCGTGTCCCTATGTTTTCCAACACCAATACCCTTCCCTCGCACAATCAAAGCAGCAAAACCAGCGGTGCCATGCCGATCAATGAGCGATCCCGCCGAGAAGGGAAACCACGCGTCTTATCACCTTCTCCCATAAACCCATCATGGCATCCCACAACCTTCCCCATCTCTAAATCTCTCCCTCTCTCCCAAACCACCTTGGTGAGCCATCTCCCCGCAATCACAGTGGCAGAGCCTCTCTCACGCCCCTCAAATCAACTATGTGATGCTTCCCTAGGGGCCTTTCGCCATGCTCGTGTGGCAGCTAGGGTCTGGATTGCCAGCTGCCTCCCTCTCATCATCCATAGCTACATAGCATCACCTTCACTAGTGCTACCCCTAACATTGCCAACTCCATCCGCCACCCCCCGTCGTCGTTGCCAGCCAGATCATGTGTGGCCCTAGGAAGGACATCAAGCGGCAACTTGAGGACCATATTCGGCATGTGGTTAGGTGGGTGGAGTGCACACTGCTATTCTCCTTGCTCCTGCTTGGCGTCTTTGTCCGGCAATAAATCGACCGTTTGACATGAACCACTATTAGATTGTTTAATTGTGCAACTCTCATTATGATGTGAAGTCTGTGCGCTTGTCGCCACATCCACCCCATTATCCGTGTCTCACAGTAGATAATGTATTTTCTGGTTCAATATTGTTTGCCTTTAATAATTACTTCCAAATCATATCATGTTATTTGAGTTAATGTTGTTGAGCCTTTCGAACTCATTATATATTCAATATTACTTAACAAAAACAAAGCTGTCAGATATTACCAATTTTCTTGTACAACACTAACATAATTTTATTATGTATATGTTTGATGTCAAGGATTAAGAATGCTTCGTTAACCTCTATCATCTACTCAATTTTTTGACTTTAGTGTCTGAAATAAGTTATTTCGACCAATGAAAATACATATTGCTCTACATGGTCTACAATTTATATTCTTCTAAAACATGCTGGAGTACTCTTTAATATTAAATCTAATATTTATACAAAGTCTTTATACCTATTTAGAACATGTTTGTAAACGACCACAATCATAGTTAATACATTTAAAATAAATAAATTACAGTAACCAATGAGATATGATTAGTTATATACTTTATGATGTTGTTGTAATGTCCATTGCTGAAAGGTGCGCGTGCATTGTGCTAAATTTAAATTAAGTTAAAATTGTATTAAAATTGTGTTAAAAATTCATTTTTAATCTTTGTTGCATTGCGTCTTAAAGAGATATTTGGTTTAAATTGTGGTGACGCGAGAAAATAATTAAGAAAAACAAGAAAAACAGACGCACACCATCATAGATTAATTGTGCTACTCACACGATCATGTTGTATATATCTTATGTATACAACCATAACTCGTATGATCTCAGAAATATCCTGACAACGGCTTCTAGTTTAGAATAGAATTAGATACACGTAAACAGAAATGTCTGCAATATATAAAATATTTACGAGGAGCTTGTCACTGAATTACTAGCATGCTACTTTATATGTTTTGTGTGTGTGGTGTGCCAAATGTGTCTCACATATCACACACGCGCGTGCGAGCTAACATCATTACTCTCATGAATGCACACATGCACAACCTAATCCTATTGGCACCCCCGATAGACTGAGCTGATAGATCCGATCTTGAGGTTGATGAATAGACCGCATGCACCTCGTTGTCGACGAGAACATTGCCTCTAACTGAAAGAATATTTTGTGTTTATGAGACATGCACGAGGCAAACCTATGGTTTGATCTCTGATGGGCTAGAGGTTCAACCACCCTACTAACCATCCAACCATAGTTTCTTTTGGTTGCCATAAATAACTGTTAAATAGTGGGTAATATATACATGACTTCATTTGTATTATACACGACTTCTGGTACATGACACTGGTCATTTTCCCAAATTATGTAACGTCTCCATCTACATGAGTAGGCAAAGTGCATTATGAAGGAAGAATTCTGTGCACACCGAGGGGACAGCTAGAGAAAAAAAAGGAGATAGTAGCACCAATGGTTGAAGAGCAAACACACAACATGCTAATTTACCGGAACAACCAGAGAAAAAAGGATTGACACTCCATGCCACAATAGAGAGTCATCAGATAAGGGGGGAGAGCAATACTTGATTTGACAAGGAGATTATGTGATCTGCTACATCAGAGTCGACGGTGACTAGGATGTAGGGGGTGAAATGTATGTTGTTGGCGCCTCCACACTGATGTGTAATATGCAACTTTATTCTTACAGACTCCGTTGGGCCTCCAAGCGCAAAGTTTTGTAGGACAGTAGCAAATTCCCCTCAAGTGGATGACTTAAGGTTTATCCATCCGTGGGAGGTGTAGGGTGAAGTTGGTCTCTCTCAAACAACCCTGCAATCATATAAAAGAAATCTCTTTTGTCCCCAACACACCCAATACAATGGCAAATTGTATATGTGCACTAGTTCGGCGAAAAGATGGTGATACAAGCGTAGTATGGATAGTAGAAATAGGTTTTTGTAATATTAAATAATAAAAAAAAAGCAAGGTAAGGAGTGGCGAGTAGCGAGCAAAACGGTGTATCAATGCTTGGAAATAAGGCCTATGGTTCATACTTTCACTAGTGCAATCTCTTAACAGTGCTAACATAATTGAATCATATAACCATCCCTCAACATGTGACAAACAATCACTCCAAAGTTCCTATCTAGCGAACAACATAAGATGAAATTGTTGTAGGTAGTAAAACCACCTCAAAGTTATGATTTACGATCAATCTACTGAGCCATCTCTATAAGTGTCACAAGCAGCCCTAGAGTCCGTACTAGAATAACACCTACGATACNNAACAATCAACCCTAATGTCACCTAGAT
>CBMN010036656.1:0-11875 GCA_000582825.1 Hordeum pubiflorum
CCCTGTCCATGGCTAGTTCTTTGGTGATGCTCCAATCCTTCAGATCTCTCTTTGGTGAAACGAAAGAAAATAAAAGAAGAAGAAAAAACCCAAAGTAAACCGGCTCTAGTCGCCTCAAGTAGGGGGCGCCCACTACTACTTACCACGAATGGGACTTGGGCGGCGTGGCTAGCAGCGCCCCACGATCTCCCTGAAAACCGGGGCCGATGCGTAGCCTTGCAGCCCCGTGTATGCGCAAGAAGGGATCTTTGGTTTACTTAAAGAGAACTATATTATATATATTGCGCAACTATCTGTTGTCTCTTCTTTCTACCTCGATCCCAGGGCTCGCTGGTGCTCGAGACTCCGAAGGTCGGAACAAGGAGAGTAAAGTTGTGCAGAAAGCCAATGACAGTAATGTTAATTGTGTAGTCAAAATCAAGTCTCTAGAGGGAGAAGGAACTATGATACAATCATTAAACGACCAATTATCCCGCGAGTCGGATAGGGCTGAGGTTGGGCAGTAGATCCTCGGTGTAGCGACAGCCGGTCGTGATGTTATTAGGACAGATCTCCGACAATAATATATTTAGAAGATATATGTAATGTTGTTTACAAGTGCCATGTTGATCTATCTAATTATAACCCAAGTGTGTGTACACAACAAGTGAAACTTTAGCTCTGGCCTATTTTCCTTTATATTGTCATAACCTATGCGATAATTGTTGGTCCCTAAAACTAGAATGATTTGAGATAACAAAAACTTACAAATATTACATTGACAAGCTTACTTCACTTCCCGAATTTGATATATCCTAGGGTCTCTAGGGAATATGTTATATCTATGTCTGTAACCGGATCGAAGTTAATCAAGCCACACAGAATAAAGCAACATCATTTTGATTTGTATGAACACTTAAATTTCTCGTCCTCATATTTAGGTTGGACATCCCTCTTGCATGTGTCGAATCTGATGAGTTAAGGGTGCCACCTCTAACACTGTCGAGCTCGATGCCTGCACTGGTTCGACATCATCCGCGACCTCAACTACCACAACTGTCATCACCACTACCGTCTATTACAAGGCGGTGGGTTGAATCCAGCCAGTTTGAATGATGGTGCCATGAAGACAAGTCAGTGGCTCTAGAGTTGTAGTGAAAGTGTAGTCATCAAGATGGGTTAACAAATATTTGTTGGCCACATAAGTCCCAGGGCCACTTCTTTTAAGGATTCTACCAAATTATTGTGAAAATAAGCTAGAAGCCCAAAAGACTCGTTTTGGGCTCGGGGCTTAACTTATTTTCACCCCCTTTCCTTCACAGAGAAAAAGTTAGGGGGAAGAGCTGCTTTCCGCAACAGACCATTTAAAATCGGAGGGGTATATCAATTCTCCCTCCACGTTACGGTCGCTGCCTCCCAGATTGAACTACCCCTGGACAAGGTCCCATAGTGTTTTGACCTCGACCCTAGGCATCTACCTTGATGCTATCCGCCCGCCCTATTGCTCCCCTTGTTGTCCGCCTTCAAACTTGGCATCGATGACAAACTGTGTATTTTTATCATGCTTGTGGTCGCATTGAGCAGTGAGAATTATGTCATGCTTGTGTGTGCTATGTGAGACAATGAGCATATTTGATAAATGATAAATTCAAACTAGACATATTTGATAGTTGTAGACAGTGAGCATTTTGTTTGTGAACATATTTGATAGTTGCAGACAATGAGCCGTTTAGACGTGAGGAAATGACAGTTTGTGATAGATGATAATTGACTCGTCTACATTTTGGATAGACGGCAGATGATGATAAGGCTATCTTATGCTCTCAAGTTGATGATGAAGTACCAAGGTTACCATAGTTTTTATCGAAATATTTAGCATTTTGTGATTTTTTATTCATCCGAGACAATAATCTTCCTTTTGTTCGAGTTGTAACATTTCATGATGTTTGAAAAACCATTTTTTTTTGTTCATACGATGCGGCAACACACTACAAACTTTTAATCATAACAACATTATAGTTCAAGGGCATTACAAACTTTTCACTAGCTATACCACAAATAAACTGAAAAGCGGGAACTGCGAAGAACTAGTAGACTTGTTATTTAAAGCTTATTTTCACACATCCTTATTTGAGACTTATTTTCACACAAGCTTATTCCGATGACTCAAAAAACTGCCCCTAGTCTTGTTGTAGTTGACACAAGAATACGAGGATAATATGAGACAGGCGAAGTTGCCTCTCGTCCTGTTATTTGGGCCATCGGCCCATGCTCGCCAATGTGTGAGTTAAAAATATATTTTGGATTGGATTTCTGGTGCCAAATATGTGGATACGATCTATAAACTGGATGTTTATGGGTGCGGCTATGTATCACTTATTGCGGTGCCGAGGCACGTCTCGTTTCAGGGACTCCGAGATAGGCCGGCCCAGCAACCACTTTGTGGTGTCATGCAGACATCATGTGTGATTTTTTGCTTCACTTTTTTATTTTTATTTTTATTTAGAATATTATATATATTACAAAAACACTTTACATATTTTTTTGAGAAATGTTAAATGTGTATACAAAATATTTTATATGTGTAAGAAAAACATATAACTTGAATCAAAAATAGATGTTAAATATGTGTATGAAAATCGTAATAATATGTATAAAAAATGTTTATGATAATTATAACATGTCCCGCATTTAAAAAAATGAACATAACACTTCAAAAAAGTGTATGCAGTGTAAAAAAATGTCCGTGTAATTCAAAAAATATATAGCACGCACTCAAAAAAAAAGTATACAACATTTAAAAATAGTCTTCACAAGTTTAAAAAATGTGTTCATGACATTTTCAAAAAATATTTCTACTGTGTACTAAAATGTTTTCACAGTTCAAATAAAATGTTTTTATCATTCAAAAAATGCTTCAGCATGTATTTGAGAAAATGTTGAAACTAGATCGGAGAAATATATTCAAAACATGTTTTCTAAAAAATCAAAACATTATTTCCAAAACTACTTCTGTCCTCGATCGATTAGCAATTAGGGCAAATCCACCAACATTTCAGAGCTTTTATTTTTGGCGGGATTCCAAGATCTACTTTATACTAGTTAAGAAAAACAAAGAACTCGCACATAGCTAATACACCGGCAACAGTTTGCAAATTCTACCTAAGAAAAGCGATACATGGACCTGTGTGAACTGTGGAGACAACCTTCACTTGAAACGTGCGAGTGCGTGCAGGCCGGCCGTGCGCTGCTACTGTTGGTGACAAATTAGCTCCAGTGTTTAGAGATGGCACATGATTTAGCTGTTTCTTTTTACAAAAGAGGGAGAGAGAGAGAGGTGCTGAGTACGGTAATTTGTGCTGCCGCTGTATGCTTGACAATCTGCAATCCTATGATTCTAATGGTACTCTAATGTTGTGAATTTAATTTTGCATCATAGTTTTTTCTACTTTAGAGTTCACCCCACCTTAATTTTTGTCCATCCTCAGCCACTGACCTCAGGGGTTCTTGTGTACCCGTGTACAAGCAAGAACTAGATGATATTATTACCCCGCTTGTAAACGACGCTATGTTGAGTACCATGCAATAGCGAGTGGTTAGATGTGAAAAAACTAGGGTTGAAAAAATCAGACGAGCCGAACTAGCTCATGGCTCGGCTTGCCCAGGCTCGGGAAATGTCAAGCGGAGGCTTGCTCGGGCGAGGCAATGTGCCGCTTTTAGCGAGACATACTGTCTACTCGCCTAAAACGGAGTGGTAATGTGCCGGCCCAGTAGCGATGTTCGTTTGATTCCTTTTTTGTTTGTTCCCCACGTTAATTCGTTACTATCATTCGTTCACTCAGTTTGCATAAAATACGTCGATTCCACATTTCTATTTTTGTTATACTTAAGTGTTGGAAAACAATTGTTTGTGCACTGTTAGGAATAATGTTGGTGAAACTTTTAGAAAATTTGGTAGCATTAGGAATTTTTTTTCCGACATGTATTGGATAAATATTTAAAATATATTCAAAAACTTCTGTTTCAAAAAAATCTTAATCATGTATTTTAAAATGTTAAACGTACATAAAATAAATGTTTCGGATGTATACCAAAAATGTGCAATTTGTATGAAAAAGTAGATATCAAAACATGTATTTGAAAAAACAATATACTATTTAAAAAATTTAGGATGTTTTTGAAAATTGTTAAACGTGTAAAAAAAATCTTGATGTATACGAAAAATGTACATACAAAAATTATATTTAAAAAATGTTAATCAGGTATTTAAAAAATAAACATGTATAAATAATGTTTCATATGTATATGAAATATGTAAAACGCGTATAAAAAAGTAGACATCAGAACATATAATAAAAAAAATTAATCATGTATTTGAAAAATGAACAAGCCTAAAAAATGTTTTGATGTATATAAGAAATTTACAATATGTGTGAAAAAAGTAGACATGTTTTGAAAATAATAATAAAATAAATGATAAAAAACAAAGGAAAAACAATTAACACAATTAAAACCGAGAAAGGAACAAAAAAACTGAATAAAAGAAGAAAAAGAAAAAAAGAAAAGCAAAGGTAAAACCGTTGAAAATAAAAAAACTAAGAAACCCAAAGAAAAAAAGAAAAAGAAAAAGGAAATCCTCAAAAAAACTGAAGGAAACCGATAAAAACCAAAAAAGAAACACCACAAAGATTATCTCCTACATCTCTGGCCACATAACTAAGTATTTTGTATCTACTCAAAATCATCAACTGCGAAAGCAAAACATAGGGTACGTCAGGATGGAAGGCTTACTGATATTGAGCTAAGTGCAAACTATGCCTGATAAACTTGCGAGTCCTTACGTGTCAAAAGGGGCAAGGATAGTTCAAGTATAGCCCATGATTATAATGCTTAAGCGCAAATGGTCACTCCTCCGGAAACACACTCTCATAACCGTTCAAAGGCTCAGCATCTCATGGTTGTTCCAAAACCAATAATTTATACTGTATTTCTTTATCCTTTCCAAGGCTAGCCGTCCGAGTTCAAGTTTTGGGATGTTTTCAGAACAGGGCTCGATGGCATTCAGTCTCCTGGTAAAATTGACAACTCCTTAGTACACCTGGGAGCAATGTTGGTCTTTTGATAAGTCGTACTGTCTGCTGACCACATAACTAATTAAATTTAGGTTGTTGTCCACTATTTTTTTCTGGAGATCCTAGTACTACTAAACTCTGAACATTGAACTCATATTGTTATGCTAGGCACTATTTTCACTGAACTCTGAACGTTGCCCTGTCTTTCTGGATGCTGAACTGGACTGAACCAGGGTTCTCTTTTGCTCAGAAACTTTATCCAGGAGAGTCATAAATTCCGGTGATTTCCCTTAGTACCGAGATATTTACATTTCGTGGAAAAAAATAGTGAAACCTCAACTCGAACCAAATCTGAATCTGGACACAAGAACTGAACTGAACTGAAAAACGGACACCAGTACTGAACTGAACTGAACTCTAACCTCAACGGTCCCTTTTGGCTGAACTGAAAACTGGACATCAGTCCTATTTTCTAAATCTGGCCAGACTAGTTTCCCTGATACATATCTGCAACCTAAAAGTTGCTCTGTGTGCTTAAACTGAAACTACAGTTCTTCGATCATTGAAAGATAAAATCAAATACCCGTATGACCCACCTGGTCAGCAGGCAGCAGGCAGCAATTTTAATTTTTTAACCTAACCATCAGAACCGAAATGACAGAACTGTCTTTGCCGATAAATCATCAGAAATTTAGAATTGCTATGCGTCCATCAAAAGTTAGAAGAGAAGTTTATACTGTTACCAATCAACAATAACTCCACAAGTGACGAAATACCATCAGAACTGAAATGACAGAACTGGCTAGCATTTATTTGCAGACAAATCACCAGAAATTCAGAATTGGTATGCATTCATCAAAAGCTAGAACAGAAGTTTATAGAGGTACCAATCAACCAAATCCACAAGCGATACACGCAATGAGAAACTGCAAGTATAATTCTCTATCAACCAGACACAAAAAAATGAGAACAGGGATCGATTTAGGCGATCTGTTAGCGCACCCGAGATGAACGAAACAGGAGACTGCCCGAACTGAAACAGCGACAGAGTTCGTCGTTTGAACAGGCGGCAGTGGCGCTTGCCTTATTACTTGAAGCTCTTCTTCGGCTTGGGCTGCAGACCTCCGGACTCAGGGTGTCCCCGAGTATATGGCTGCCAGCAAACCGGGCACAGCTGCGGCCTTGCTGGGGTGTTGCGGCGGTCGTAGATGGCGAAGCAGCGGTCGCAGTAGGAGGCGTGCCTGCAGGGTAAGAGCTTCACCAACCTCTCCAGGGACTCGCAACGCACGCACATGTCCTGGACTTCTTCAGGCTCCTCCTCCTCCTCCTCGTCGCTCTGTGACAGCAAGGCTTCCTCCCCTTCACTGCAGTACAGCATGGCGTCCACCTGATCTTCTTCGTTGTCCCCTGGCAACATGCCCGCCTCCTCGCCGGGCTCCTCCCCCTCGCCGCGCCCTGGCGACATGGCCTCCCCATCCCCCTCCTCCTTGTCGCTGCGCCCTGACGACATGGCCTCGCCATCCTCCTCCTCCTCGCTGTGCCCTGACGACATGGCCTCCCCCCCCTCCTCGCTGCTCCCTGACGACATGGTCTCCCCCTCCTCGCTGCTCCCTGACGACATGGTCTCCCCCTCCTCCTCGCTGCTCCCTGACGACATGGTCTCCCCCTCCTCCTCGCTGCTCCCTGACGACATGGTTTCTCCCTCCTCCTCCTCCTCGCTGCGCCCTGACAACATGGCCTCCTCCTCCTCGCCGGCCTCCCCCTCGTCCTCGCTGTAGACTGCAAGAAACAACCAAGCCAAGCTCCCGTCACCAATCAAAGAACCTTACGCCAATGACAGAAACATGAATATTTCCTGGGGAGTGGCAACCTACATTCAACGTTGGCGAACATGGCGGCGGCATCCTCGGGAAGGGGGGGTAGCTGAGAAGCCGACGGAACCTTGACTCTGAGCCGGCTGCCACCACGGCGCAACCCGCTCCCTCCTGTCGGCGCCGTTCCAGCCGGCTGAAAGAAACCAAGAAATCCAATTTTAACGCAGAAATTCAGAAGCCGGCGGTAGCTGAGTAGACGACGAGCACGGAGCGCTAACTTGGCATTGCTGCGCCTGCGGTGGTGGCGCCATGGTCGCCGGCGGCGTCACCGCCATCCTCCCGTGGCCACCGTTCTGATCGGCTGCAAGAAGCCAAGAACGGAAACTTTCAGAACAGAATTCAAGAACTCGAAGGCCTAAGCCAAGAACAGGGGCCGAAATCAAGAACCGCGCGGGCATGAAAGAAGCCAAGAACCGTGCGGGAAATCAAGAACTGTCTTCTTGATCATCTACCTCTGTCGCAGGGGAAGGCGATGCAGGCGGCGCTGGGGCGGTAGAAGAAATCCAGGTTCAAGTGCAAGGCGCTGGGGATGATTTCGTTGGGCGTCTCCGGCGACGGTCCGCCAGCAATGGACCTCCTTTTCCAGTCGCCCATCTCCGGCGTCGGTCCACCAGCAATGGACTTCCTCTTCCAGTCGCCCATCTCGCGTCTCCGGGAACGCTGCTCGCCAAGATGCTATGAGGCCAACGATTGGACGTCGCCGGTGTATATATGCTGGCCGTGCGCCGCCCACCTTTGTGCTCGCGAGAAGCAGAGAAGGTGGATTTGGAAGTTGGATGGAGAGCCGTTGTTCTATTTATTTGATTTAGACTGGGCCTATTACGGCCCAGAATAACTTTGCGGTACGAGCCTACCCAGAGAGATCCAGTTACGTTGGGTCGCGGAACCGGCCTGTTAGGACAGACTCTTTGTTTTTGGACAGGGAACAGACTCAAAAAATACCCCTAAAAAAATCTACTCAAAATAAATGAAACTTTTTATTCTCAGAAAGAGCTTGGGTGAACAGTAAAATAGAAAATAAATTCAAAAATACATTTTTTTGTGTGAATCATTGATAGATGTTTTCATAGTTTGCACAATTTCTACATGAAATGACATTCGTGGAAATGCCGCAAAAAAATATTGATGCTCCAAAATGCGCCATAATTTCCACGAATGTCATATTGTGATGATATTCTGCAAGCTAACAAACATTTTGTCAATTTTCACACAAAACAAAATTAGAATTTGTTGAATTGTTTGTCATTTTTACTGTTCATTCGAGCTCACATGAGCCTGGGATTAGAACAACTACTTCTTTTAGTCCCCTCTTCCCTTCAAAAATTGAAAATAAAATATGAACTTCAGCTTGCGAGTATCATGTTCATGTATTTTGCATTGGTGATCATTTGGACCGATCCTCTTGTTTGATACAACACACAACCATCTAGTCTTTTTTTTTGCATCCGTCATGTTGATCTATACGATCTCTTTCTGTGCACCAACGGTATATTGTGTTTTCTTTTGAAAAAAGTCCATACCAAACCTTGAACTTGTAGGCGGAAAGTAAATCAAACCCTGAACTCTCAATCCCTAAAATCAGCACACCAAACTCTCTAATTCCGGTTTATTTTGAACCTTGATAGTAGAACTTAGCCGGCATTTGCTGAATTGGGCCGGCCCATTAGCGCAGTCGCTCGCACGCGCTCTGCTATGCCTTTTTTTTTTGCCTTTTCTTGTTCACACATGTCTAATGTCAGTACCAAATGTACATTTTAACGAACACATGAAATATTTTTGATAAAATTTCGATATTTTCAAATACATTATGTATATTTATAAAATACATGTTTTCAAAACTTTTTGTATGCATAATAATATTTTCCCAAATACATGTTTTACATTTTCTTAATGACAATAAACATTTTATAAAACTACACGAATATTCCTTTACATTTTTCAACATTTTAAAAATTGTATTATATACTTTTTTCAAACACATGTCATGTATATTCTGTTAAGGGTAGGACACATTTTTTTACAACACGCATTTTTTACATTGTACACACATTTTTTGGAAATGTCACAAACATATTTTTTGAAACTCATGAACATTCTTGAAATGTTCCATCAGTTTAATTTCCACAATTCATTTTTTGAATCACAAGAATACTATTATACATTTTATAAACATTTGTTTGAATTTTTTTCAGATTTTTACACATTTGTTCTTATTTGAAAATTTGTTCCTATTTTTATATATTTTTAAAGTATTCACACTTTAAATTTTGTTCAGATTTAAGAAAAATTTTATGTTTCAAAATGTGTTTGCACTTTAAATATTTGTAACAATTTGTTTTCACATTTGTTCAGATTTCAAAATTTGTTCGGATTTAAAAGATTGTTCCTATTTTTTTTAAATGTTTATGTTTCAAAATGTGTTCGCACTTTAAAACTTTGTTCAACTTTCAGAAAATATTATATTTCAACTAGTGTTTGCTTTTTAAATATTGTTATTTTTTCAGAAGTATTCGGGATTTTCAAAAAGTGCTCGCATTCGAAGATTTCAGAAAAAAATACATTTCCAATACTTGTTTGCCCATAACAATTGTTTTCAAAGTTCGACGCTTTGGTTTCTACTTAAATATTTTGGGCCTCTGATTATGCAAAACATAGATCTCTGGAGTAGTGGATAGCGGAATAAGGTCAACACTGCCATGTCCGAAGTTTGACTCCACATAAGTTGATTTTGTTTTGGAGTTATTACGTCGCTCGTTAAGAAAAGGAAAAGAGAATTTTTTACGCCCTGTGTTAAGAAAAAGAAAGAAATATTTTTTACGTCGTGTGTTAAGAAAAAAAACTTGCTTCGTGTTTGATGGGCCCGCCGAGTTCAGATGCACAGTCGCGCAGCCAACAATCCCAGATTTGACCTGCCATGTGGACAATCTCTGTTTGGGCAAGCTTTTAAGGTTTAAAATAGACCGGGATATTTGAGAGTTTGGTGTGCTGATTTCAGAGGTTAGGAGTTCAAGGTTTAATTTAGCTTTCGCATATAAGTTTAAGGTTTGTTTTGAATTTTTTTTCGTTTTCTTTTTCTAGTTCATCCAAAGACACGGTATCCCCAAGGGAAGCTCCTTCCAGCCTTCCACTAAGATATCTCCTCCATTGCCTTTAGGCTTGTAACATATTGTATGTGTTGTTAGACTTGTATTTCTAGCTGGTATTCACACCGTATACATATTTTATTTGTACATGTGATCGTATTATAAATATATACACAATGTCACCCCTAGAGGGTTGAGTAGTTGACCCAAAAAATTGCGAAACCCTAATTCTTCCAAGGTACCAACTTAGGTTGTTCTACCCACGCTTTCGCCCCTCGCTCTCGCCGCCACTGCGAAGTCCTCCTCTTCTAGCTCCTCTGCCGGCTTCACCCTGCCCTTCACCTTGCCTACGCTCCTTGTCAGGATCTCTATTGTCGGAACCACCGCGTCACTCCCTGCTGTTCCCATCGGGACCATGGCTGTCGGTCCGATCTTCTTGCATCAGTCGGGCGCGTCGGTCGTCCTTGCCAACATGCAGTCTGGTGCGCCGACCCTCTTCCCCAACATGAAGTGTGATGCATCGGGCTTCTTCCCCAACACGCAGTTGGGCGCCCCGACAAACTTCTCCAGCAGGCAGGTGGGCGCCCCGGCCTACCTCTCTAGCATGTAGGCGACACGCGTCGTGTCGCCCTTCCTTCAACGGGTCCACTTCGATCCTTGTTTCTATCGGGGGGCCTTCACCGCCTCCCGATCGGGAATCCCCCTCTGCCTGCCCTAGCTCTCCCCGACGTCTTCTTCCAACCAGTGACTAAGGTGCCCCTGCCGCCGCCCTTCCACTTCGGCCACCTCCTCACCATCAAGATCTCGGCTGCCAATTACCTCTACTAGCATGAGCGACTCCTGCCTCTCCTTCGCAATCATTAGCTCGAGGGTTTTGTTGATGGGACGCTGACGTGCTCCGTGCAATTCATGTCGGCTATCGGTGCTCCTGTCACGGTGCTCAACTCGGCTTACCATGCCTGGATCGCCCAGGATCAAGCAATCCTTGATCTCCGCCATACGATCTTTGCTTACCGACGTTGTGTCCAGCATGGTTCTCGTTGTCACCGCGTCCCAGGGCGTGTGGTCCATTGTTGATGGGAGTTTTGCGTCTCAGTCCACGACGTGCTCTATGGAAATTCGTGGCCAACTCCAGGACTTAAAGAAACGCGGTCGTTCTGCCTTGGTCTACTTCAACTATGGGGAACTACGGTAGGTGTGCGTCAACTGCAAATTTAAATTTTCCTACCCGTAGAACAACCAGGAACATGCTAACGGAGGTGGATCACGGATCGTTACCACTAGACGTGCAGTGCCGTCTAGTGGAAGTAGAGTTCGGGCAGTGTGTCTCCCGGGGTCGTCTCCTCCTTGTCGATCTCCCACGTAGCCGATCGGATCCCACGAACAGGTTTGCCCGAGCCTCTAACGGTATCCACGAGTGCAGGAGGAAAGTCGTGTAGCGGACTGCTAGGTCCGATCACACAATCGGTGGTGAGTGGAGGTGGCTAGATGCAACACATACAAAGCCCTAGTGACGGCGCCGAAGCGATCAACTGATTAAGTGTGCCGCACCTCCAATATATATGTATGCATCCGTTGCGGGGCTCAACTCTTGGGCCTCGCACGGATCCTAAAGCCCACAAGTCTACTCGGTCACGATCCAAGTCCAGCTCGGATCTCATCCGACCAGTGTCCTCGGATCCGACCTCGTAGGTTCCTTCCCTTAAGTGCGCGACCCTTTAGGTTCTCGTTCACTTGGTCGCGAGTTAGATTACATCCGGCTCAGCTAGCCGGTAGCGGCCTCTAGCAAAGCATGCCGACTGCAAGTGTCCGATTAAGCTTGTTAGGCGAACTTGTACTTCACACTTTTGTTCCCTTTGCCACACGA
>CBMN010036657.1:0-12197 GCA_000582825.1 Hordeum pubiflorum
AAGCGCCTATTCACCCCCCCCCTCTAGNNGACATCCACGTCCTTTCACCATGGTATGTAAAATAAGTTTTTCATAGTAATACCAATAAATTTTCCATGGTCCAAAAAAACAAATAAACTGTTGTAAAACAAGAAAAATTGCCATGGTCTAATTAATATAAATGCCATGCTCTAAATAAAATTAAATTTTCCATGCTACTTACAATAAACTACCATGGTCTAATTGCTAAATTTTCCATTGTTTATTTTTTTGCCATGGCTTAATAATGAAATTGCGAAGCTACCTACAAAAAATCTACCATGCTCTAATTACTAAAATTGGCATGGTCTAATTATTAAAATTGCCAATGTCTAACTATTAAAATTGACATGGTCTAAATGATAACATCACCATGGTCTAAATATTGAAAGTGCCATCCTACATATAATGAAAATGAACAAGGAAAAATTAGGAAGTTTGTTTCCTAACAAAAACATGGAGACTTTTGCAATTTTTTAATGGGGACATGGCAAAAATAGGAATTTTCTTCTTTGAGAGATGTCAAAAATAGGAATTTTCTTCTTTGAAAGATGTCAAATTGAAGAATTTTCCATGGGCACATGGCTAATTTAGGAATTTCCAGTGGCACAATGCAAACTTATTAATTTTTTACTTCAAAAAAGATGGAAGATGTAGAGATTTGTTCTGTGATAGGATGGAAAATTCTGTGATAGAGATTTGTACATAAATAATAAGAACTGTCGTGCTATGTTAAATAAACTTGCCATAGTGTATATACTAGATATGCCACGACTTATGGATCAAATTTCCCTAAATTTCCCATGTGAAAACAATGCAAGTAAGTTACAAAAATTGCCATGTCGTGGAAACCATAATGTTACGGAAATTAGCATGAGACCGTATGGAACACTATTTACGTGGAGGGTGGCGGCTTGATCACCTTCCATGGTGGCAAGGCCGAGCACGCGGCGGTCGGCTCCGCCCACAGCGCGTGATGGCCCACGAAGATCTCCTCCGCCCATAATGAGTGGGTTTTATTGTTGTCATATAGTCAAAAGGATTTGTCCAAGAGGATAGACCTCTTGCTAGAAATTTTATAAATTGTAGTGTAGAAAAGAAATCGATGAGAATTTTGCAGGATCCATATTCTTTTGAACCCTTCGAACCAAAGAGGCCCTATTCTGAGAAAGGCCCTAATGGTCTAACATTAATTATCCTAAATAAGTTAAGTATTTTTCCTTGTAATTTTTTAAAAATAATTTTGAACATGTTGCCACAATTAACTAGGTATATTAAACCTCTAGCCAATCCTTCTATACTAAACGTGCTAAGGCCAAGTGTCGTTAACAGGAAATGATTGGGAACACCCGACAAATCTTTGTGCGTGCATCGACCGTCTCCGTGGCAGTCCAACTTGATTTTGATTGGACGGCTCAGGAGCAACCTCTACACATATGCCAGTTTTTGCAGCTTGGTCCTCGTTTCAGCCAGCTCGACCACAACAAAAGGTTTGTTGTAGACCCATGCACGAGGGGGGTGATTGGATCCCGTCATGTTTCTAGAAGGAAGAAAAATTCTCCAGGGTGATTGCAACAAGCCTCCTACCGCAAGGGCTAACTGCAACATTACCTCTGTTGCAAAGACTGGTGTTGCTCGCGTGTTGTAGATCGAACGGCAACTTGTGTTTCGGATGGGCAAAATGGTTCTTTGATTGCAACAAGCAACCTGTTCCAGAGGGCCAACTGCAACAGTACCTTTGTTGCAAAGGCTGAAGCTGCTCACATGCGATTAGATCGGACAGTTATTCATGCTTTCAAAAAAAAAGCTTCGAGTGATTGCAACAAGCCTCCTGCTAAGAAGGACCGATTGGAACACTACCTTTGTTGAAAGGCTAGGGGCGCTCATGTGCGGACCAAATGGCTATTACGTGTGTTCTCATAAGAAAGAAAAGATTTCGGGTAATTGCAACAAGTCTTCTGTTGCAAAAGGCCGACCGTAACACTACCTTTGTTGCAGAGGCTGACACTGCTTACATGCGGTAGATTAGACGGCTCCATCCAATGCCAGTAAGGCGGACAATCTTTTTACTCTATGAGCCAGCCGTGTAGCGTTGCCCTTCATTAATTGTTAGCAAAAATGTTATTTTTATCTAAAAATGTTTAGATCTGCAAAATACAAATATGACTACGAAGGGTCTATGGTGTGTTTGTCGTGAATCCACTACCATAATGGAATTTAAGCATAAATAAATAAATCGGTGAATACTTTCTATTTCATCCTTTCACAAATATAAGATGTTTTGGATATTTCAATATGGACTGAAATGAGTGAAAACACACACTAAAACATGTCTATATACATTGATTCAGAAAAAAGTTAGAACATCTTATGTTTGTGAATGGAGGGGGTAGTTTTCACTCGTTGTTTACTAGTGGAATGCCTTTGCTTTGAAGTTTCTTTCCTGTCATGGTTTACCCCATTTAGTATTTTGTTTTCAGCCTCACATGGCTTCTTAAAAAATATCACGAAGTACATATATGTAGTATTTACAACCTGCACGTGGCTGGGCATACATAGACGTAGCATTGAATCCTTCTGTGGTAGGGAATGAAACTACCTTGCGAGATTCCTCGAGAATGCCTTTACTAATCACTCTATATTCATCCAAGCGGTGGCCTTGAATGTGTCCTCAGTTTTGTAGGCAAAACCTATGAAATCGCTTCTTGCAACTTCGACTATTAAGACCTTGGGCTGGAATTATGTTTCTTTCTTTACTGAATGCAGGACCTTGGCCGATGTTGTGGAAGCAAGAAACTCACTTGGTAATCCAGGACATTGGAAGATTAGGCCCATTCTCAATGATTTTTTCGACGTTGCTTCTTGGCTAGGCTCTTTCAAGGTTTCACACATTTCTAGGACACAAAATTTACTTGCTCATTCTCTTGATAAAACTAATTTCTTGAATAGGTCCTCCTCTAGCTGCTCCTATCTATGCAGCAAAGTTTCTAGATGTAATTTAGAATAACCTTTGAAGCTTTTACTTTTTTATTTTGGGAAAGCTTGTATTTGTACACTGTTTGGTAATTGGGATTGCTAAATGAAAAAAGTTGAGCCCTCTTCGAGTGCTACAGTTTGTCCCAAAAAAACAACTTGAACCCCATGCGGCTTTCATGTCCATCTGGCAAGTTTGATGTTTTTAGGGTTTCATGTTCACTTGGTTAAGTTGAGCTTGTTTCAACATTAATTTTCATCAGTAGAATTAAACCATCATCTAAAACAATCAAATTTCATCCAATCCAAATTAATTGGCGCGGGTTTAGTATTACTCAAAGAGGACTCAACTTTATTTGGTTGGATCGGAGTAGTAAGTTTGATTAGTAGTAGTAGTGTGTTTTCCGTTGGGTGTGGGTACATCATCATGGGAAGGAACTGATTGTTGCAATGTTTTGCGTAGGCCCCAGCTGCTCCCATCTCCCGGCACTGCTTGGTCGACTGAGCAGTGCCACCGATCCACCCAACACGCGGGACCACACATCGCCCTCGCCCATCACTCTCATGGATTCTGGTCATTGGCGTCATGGGAGAGGAATGATCAGGCCTGGACCCCACGCCGGAATGGCGAAAAGGCAAACCCAGAGAGTACTGGTCAGTACCACCAGCGGTCCACCACCACCTCTTAATCAAAACTGGTCCACGCCGGGTACAGGTTGCTGCACCCGTCCACTGTTGGTGTGAACGGGATCGGACAGGCACTGCCCACCCTCACCCCCACCGTGCCTCTGCCGTGCGAGAGAGAGAGAGAGAGAGAGAGACAGGTGCAACAGGAAACAGCGTTGGACCGAACAGTTGCTGTAGAGTATGAATAGCTCTAAATGCAGACATCTCCAGCCCAGTCAAGCCGAGAAAGAAATGAAGAAAACTCAAACAATCTTGTGGAACCAAGCTCGAGCCAGGTCAGCTCAGGGGGTTCGTCTGCGTAGCGTAGTAATGCCAGCACGTGGTTGGTCGTTGGATCTTTTCTTTTGTATACAATGGTCGTTGGATCCTCTTGGAGATGAGATGCAATCGTCTGCACGGCGACGGCACCTGCGCCTGTGGGGCCGTTAGCTAGGCTGCCATGGTCCAGAAATTAAGAGAGGCTTGTCTTCCGGAATTAATTACCCATACAGCAGCATCATGCGTGCAGCGGCAGTAGCTGCTCGCGGCGGTGGGATCCATCCATCCATGTCCATCTGTGGACTGTGGGCGCGCGCGCACGGGAGCGAATCGCGGGATGTGTCGTATACTCGTGTGCGGTAGCACATCGCCGTTGCGCCATCCGTGGCAACTCAACACGGTAGGCTGTAGCGCACTGATGATGCCTTCGTCTTGATTTGTACTCCTCGGTTCGACAATTTTGATTAGGTTAGGGGGGTCGCTCGTGGCACTGTGCAGGCGTCAACCGTCCATCCGCGCAAAACAGCTCCGGTTTTTGTCGTACGAGCACAGGACCACGCAGCATCACATCAAGGCCAACCACAGTTGTGAGGTCGTCGTGATCGATCGCTTTCATGCTTGCACATCTTGATGCCGGCACAGTCCTGCTGCATACTGCTACCTCCAGATTCGATACCTTTTTATTTACACTGTATATTACCTTCCATCTAAGTTAAATTTTATAAAGTTTGATCAAGTTTATTGAAAATAATCTAAACTTTCACCAGAAAAACTATACTCAGGTGCTCCCGTGAGATGGTATATGATGTGAAGATATATTGAATAATGATTCTAATGGTATTGACTTGTTATTGTGGATGCTTTTTTTTTTGTATAGATTTGGTCAAAGTTTAGAATTTTGACCCGAGACAAATCTAATATGCAAATTAAATAAAACCCGAGGAAGTACATCCAGGAGCAAATATCTGGTGCTTCGGGAAACATCTATTTCCTCCTAGATTTGGATTTCAGATAGTGGTGGTATGTTTACCTGTTTCGACGCAATGGACAATACCCACCCAAAACACAAGGAAAAAGATGGAGAACCCGCTCTATCGAACCAGCTAGCTACCCGCCACTGCTAGCGAAAAGAAACCATGACTACTATGGAGGGGGCAGATTCGGGAACAATCCAGCATGGGTGAAGAAGCCAACACTCCACAAGACGTAGCACCCAAAGCAATGCTTGCCACCCCGAAGACCAACATCAAGGACAACCTTGACACCGAAGCCCCAGGGTCGCCGCCCCCAACTTCCAGCCATAATAAGCCTCACGTAGCCCGTCGACATCGCATTTCCGAGTTTTCTCCTGGAAAAAGCCACCGCTCGCCCTCGAACCGAAACGCCGCAAGATCCAATTGTTGTAACAAGCGGTACACTACGCTAGCGTCAAATAAAAAATCTACCGCGCACCCAAGAACATGTTGCTAGAAATGGATCATGCGATTGGGTTTTCCACTAGACATGCGGTCATCGCAACAGAAGTATAGTCAGTGATGCGTGTAGTCGATCAGCCGAGTCGCCTCCTCCTCGTGTAGCCGATCTCCCATGAACAGTTCCTCACAAATCCCTCGAACAGGCTCCTTCCGTTTCCCACGAACAACTACTTGCGTTTCCCTCGAATAGCTCATCCTAGCACCGGAGATGCGATGCCTCCAAGGTATCCTCACGTATAGGGAGCAACGTCGGGTGGCAGACTGCTAGGTCCGGTCGCCCGATATGGTGCGTAGGTAGTGGGGCGATGACATTAAAGGGAGAAAAAAGATCAAACCTAAGAGGTGCACCCACTCCCCTTTATATAGACCTTCGAGGTGGGATCAACACTTGAGGCCCACTAGGAGTCTACAACGATTTTCCATTCGGATTCAATCCGAATGAGCTTCTACCGCTTAAGCGTGCGACCCTATATAAGTTCATGTACACATGGACATGAACCAAGTCGATAGTTGCTAGCGGATCCTAGCAGAGCGTGCCAACTCCCATGTGTGCGTAAATCCGTTAGACGAACCTTGATAATGCCTCACGATATATGTTGTCAAGCTCAAGCCGAGTACTTGTCACCCTTGTGGTAGTTCGACCTCTCTTCTTGAAATGGTGATGCAGATTCCTGAGCTGGGTTAACCGTTAATCCAAGTCGCATGGGCATGCTTTCCGAATTTGATCACTCGAAAGGGCCTAGAGAGTATATTTTTGTATATGAGGGGAAAATAGCTTCTTGGTCAACCATGTCTCACGACTCACCCAAAAGCTACCTTTATGACTATCCAGTTATGGAGTAGTGCTTGATAGACCCTATGTGAGTCGATCCTCATCCCAAGAACATGCGAGGACCTTAGGTGTAAGACATGACATATACATTGTATTTGATACTAAGAAATGACAATATCTTGTTGCATCTCAAAGTGGGTCTGCCCGACTCAGTGATCTCCATCCATGAGTCTATACTATCAGTTTAGCATCTCTATGCACATGACTGGTGAAATATAGTCATCAACCAAATTGTATACTAGTCAAAGGACATGTGTCCATATTTAGAACAGTAAAACCGAGCCAAATCCCAGCTCTCTCACGACCTCGCCGTTTCTGGCCGTCCATTTTCCTGATTGGGGCAATTTCAACCATCAGATCGGTTGTTCTAAAGGGCAGCTACTCCATAGAAAAAATCTAAGATTTCTGGTTAATTGGGCCTCTTATCCCAGCCCAGTCCACTAGAAAGGTCGGCTGCTGAGAGAGGTCACTGCGAGACCGAGTCAAAGGGTCGCTATTCCACCTTCCTCTTCCGTGCATCTTGCTCCCATATGGATGACAATGGCGACGATGATGGGTAAGCTCCCGACGGCCGGCTCTTCCTCTTGCACGTGACTGGCAAGTGGTTCGATAAAGGGATCCATCAACGATAGACACAACCGCACCCCAATCACCGCCGCCGCACCCCGACCCCCCCGCCTCTATCCCGGTCACATCCATTGTCCCCACCGTCACGACCGAATTCCTCGCCTGGATCACACCGCGTCCGGGTCGTCCTGTCCCGTCGTCAATGCCTTCCCTCTCCAAGGAGGGTGTTGCCCCTAAGACGGCGGCCGCACTTCCGCTCTCTAGACGCATCATGGCGATCGATTTAACCAGAGAGCAGCTCGAACAGGAAGTGAAGAGCCTCCTCCTGTAGCAGCGGGGGTGATTGGGATGGAGCCGCTGCCATAGTTCCCCCGCCAGTTTTCCCAGCGAATCACTAGTGCCTCCTCTCTCTCTCTCTCTCTCTCTCTCTCTCGGTTCTCACTTCTAGGTGGTGTGTGTCTGTACTCCTAGTTGATTTTAAGGATGAACCTCCCCTGCTTCAGAAAGTATGTCATGAGTGAATTAGTAAGAACTGTAATATTTCGCACCAATTGATGACTATGGTTCTTGATGAGCATAGGTGATGGCTGGACAATGAAAGGGATTTTCAGCAAATGAGCGTGAACCTTACACCTCTAACCTCTCGTTTGGAAGGATTTGTGGTGATCCGTTTCTCTGGGCCTTTTTATCTTCATGGCCCTCTCTGCACGGCTGGGGAAATGGAAATTCTCATTTTTATTCTCTATTGAATCATGTACCATCTGTTTCAGGGTCGGATCCGATTATGGGTGTGTTTACCTTGATCACTGCTTAGTATTTCTTTTTGTGCAACACGTGTTTTTAGAGCTTCAAATCAGTGGAGGCCGAACGGTGATTTAGGAAATTATTGTGGTGGTCACAAGGACATCAGGTCAAAGGTAACCGGGTACAAGTGCAATTTATTCCACTGTATTTTTTTCATTTGAAATGAAATCCATATTATTTATCAGGACCAGCAAAAATGATGGCACGATAGATAGACGATAGCCGGGTAAAGGAAGGAATCACGTATAGAGGACCTACTGCTTTTAGGTGGTGATGGTAGAATTTTTGGAGAAAAGATGATGGACTATGCACTTATTTGCAATATCTCACTTTAGTTTTGAATTATTCATGTCCATGATTATTCTACTGATGACATGATAATCTTTAGGTAGTGGACTTCTAGGAACAATAACGTGATATTTCTAGGGAAAGTTTATTGATTCTGGATGTCAATGTTTTTCCTTTTGGTATTGGTTATTTATAGTGCTACTCTTATTTAAGTCATGCGGCCATATTAATAAATATCTGGTAAATCTGATATTTTTTTGACTATTTTGGCTATGTAAGGAACATTTAATGATTACTTGAACAAGTACCACACAGGAACATTTGGGGCGTCATAACAGGTTTGAAGAACATAACTCCCCATGAATTTAAGAAATTCTAACCCGGACAATCAGCAGTAATAGATGTTATGCTTCGATAGATTTTTTAATGATTTATCAACGAATTGAAAGTTTGTGGCCCCAGACCTTTGTGCATTAGTCTCTGGAAGGTGGCTCCTCCACTCTTCAGGCTGAAGGGTAGGTAGATGTAGCAGTACACTCCGCAAGGAGTAAGGATGACGATCTTCTCCTCATCTTGCTTGGCCATCTTNATCTGGTGGTAGCCTGAAAAGGCGTCCAGGAAGCACAACAGCTTGCACCCGGCTATGGAGTCCACGATCTAATTGATGCGCGGCAGCGGGAAGTGGTCCTTGGGGCAGGCCTTGTTGATATCAGTGAAGTCGATGCACATCCGCCCCTCTCCACTGTGCTTCTGGACCACAACGGGGTTGGCAACCCACTCAGGGTGGAGTACCTCACGGATGAAGCATGCCTCATGAAGCTTCTTAGTCTCTCAAACAATGAACTTCTGTTTATCTATCGCCTGGCATCGTGCCTTTTGCTTCACGGGGCTTGCATTTGGGCGCACGGCCAAATGATGCTCGATCACCTCCCTTGGCACTCCAGGCATGTCTGATGGTGTCCAGGCGAACATATCAGCATTTGCTCGAAGGAAGGTGACGAGCTCGCCTTCCTATTTGGCGGAGAGGCCAGTGCCGATGGTGACGGTGGGCGCAGAGCCACTGTCGTCCAATAACACTTTCTTGGTTTCTGGGGTCCTGAGAGAACATTGGCTTCTTCTTGGACGGCGTCGGTTCGATGTCGTCCTCGTCAGTGGCATGGGCAATGGCGGAAGCCTTGTAGGCGCTCTCAAGGTGTGCACCGCGTCCTTCTCATCGCAGCGGATGGTGATGGTGCTGCCGCAGCCCGATATCTTGACGGTGTTGTAGGTGTGGTGAGTCACCGTCATGAACTTTGAGAGCGCGGGGTAGCCCAAGATGGCATCGTAGGGCAGGCTGATGTGCACCATGTCGAAGTGGATGAACTTGGTGTGGTAGTTCTTGCGGCTGCCGAACGTAACTGGAAGACGCACTTGCCCCAGGGGCAGTGTGGATCCATTGGTCATGCTTGAGAACGGCCTCGTGGGCATGAGGCGCTCGTAAGGCACTTGGAGCACCTCGAAGGTCTCCACGAAAAGCACGTTGAGGCCCGCACCGTCATCAATGAGAGTCTTGGTGACTGCGACGTTGTTTATGGTGGGTGTGCACAAGAGAGGAATGGTCCCCATAGCCCTTGTGGACTTGGGGTGGTCGGCGGAATCGAAGGAGATCAGGAACTACGACCACTTAAGGGGCCTGACGACGTCGACCCCGTGAAGCGCATCATTCACCTCCCGGGAGAACAACTTGAAGTGGCGGTTTGAGGCGGGAGCCTGAGCTCCACCGAGGATGCACGCCACCTTGCGAGGCTCTTGATAGCCCCCAGCGTCTTCATCAGGCAAATTGTCCGTGTTGATGTGAGGCGGGGCGGCGTTGACTTGCGGGGGAGCGGCCTGCTGGGGCTGACCCCGCCAGCCCTGCTAAAAGTTGTTGTTGCCGTTGTGGTTGTTGTCGTTGTTGCGGTCGTTTCAGCGGCCGCCGCTGCAGCCACCACCGCGGTCTCCACCGCGGTCATTGCGGTCGTAATGCCTTCCTTGCCGGTCACGCTGGAGGATCCTGAGTTCCTGGCAGTCCTCGGTGCGATGAGTGTTCATGTTGTGGAAGGCACACGCGGGCCGTCCATCTTTCCTGGGGGGAAGCTCGTCACGGTAACGCCCGTGCTTCTGCTCGGGCTTGGCTGCGAGCATAGTGGGGCCCTTGCGCTTGACGTATTTGTTCTTGGCCTTGGCGGCGTCAAGAGTCACGTCTGGGTCATTGCGGGCGAAGAGTCAGCCCTCTTCAGCCTTGGCACACCGGTCGGCGAGGTCGATGAGCGTGGCGACATAATCGAGCTTGTCATTGATGGCGAGCTTCTCGCGCATCTTGACGCCCGTAACACCCGTAGAGAGTGCAGAGATGATTGCGGTGTCGGAAGCATGCGAGATCATGTTGTGCACCTAACTGAAATATTGGATGTACTTGCGTAGAGTCTCACCAGGCTGCTGGCGCACGACACGTAAGTCGTTGAGAGTGAGCGAACGCTCGTACGTGCCCTTGAAGTTGGAGACGAACTGCGTGCACAGCTCGGACCATGAGGAGATGGGACTCTCGGCGAGTTTCATCAGCCACGAGTGTGCCGCATCCTTGAGGGCCATGGGGAACCAGTTGGCCATGACCTTGTCATCACCGCCAATGGCTTTGATGCCGATGGCGTAGAGCTGCAGGAACTCCATGGGGTTGGGGGAGCCATCGTAGCGAGGAGGCAGCTCCGGCTTGAAGGTCGTGGGCCACATCACGCGGCACAGCTCGGGAGTGAAGGCTCGGCAGCCCCCGCTGCTGGACAGGGGACCAATGGCAAGAGCGGCGCGGTTCTGGCACCCGGCCGCGACGACGTCCTGGAGGGTGAGGTTCTGGCACTCGTGCTTCCTCTCAAGGATGATGCGTGCATCCGGGGTTGCGCGGCGGATGATGTGGCAGGTCGGGTCTGCGTGAGGTGCGGAAGAAGCTCCGTGGGACAACTCTAGAGCGCGTGCACCACGACGATGCCCTCCGTCCTTGTAAGGCGACAGAGGAGGAGGAGGCATGTCCTGCCTTGCCCTCGTGCCCTGTGATGGGGGAGAAGGAGGCAAGGAGTTGGTGAAGGCCAAGACGTCCCCGGCGGCATCGACGAGCTCGGTGATGCGCGCAAGCCAAGCGTCGTAGCCGGCCGGAGTCGGATGGTAGCGGAGCAGCTCGTGTGCCATGATAAGCGCAGCTTGTGGATCTGCACGCCGCGGCGACCGTGCGAGCACTCGGCGGTGGTATGCACAGACGGATGATTTGCCTCCACAGAGGGGAGAGCGGTGGAGGCCTGCGCCTCCCCGGCTGCGGGCTCGGTGGCCGCACGGTAACCCGGGTTGTGGTTGGCGTTGACGACGGGCTCGGTGCGGACCATCTGAGCCCGGCATGCGGCTCACTCGCAGCATGCCTTGGCCATGTAGATGTCAAGAAGAGGCGAAGACGAGGATGGGAAGGTAGCTCCCCTACCTGGTGCGCCAAATGTTGGAGATTGGTTTTGTGCCTACGGGAAAACATCTGAAGAACTCAGTTCGAACACTAGGGAGATGGACGCACCTACAACCTCGCCTCTACTACGACCAAGACATGCATACGGAGTAGAGGGACACCGGAGTTTACCCCGGTTCGGGCCACCTTGCGGTGTTAAACCCTACTCCTGCCTTGTGTGTTTCTTTATCTGTTGGGTTGCACAAGTATTACAGGCTACGAGGAAGAAGAAGAGCTCTCTCTCCCTCACTCTATTTTTGTCTCACAACTCCGTCGTCCTCTCTAGCAATGATGGTGGCTTTCCCCCCCTTATCCTTGTCACGGGTCTCTTTCCCCAAAACATGGCAGGAAAAGGACATCCACAGGACGGCAATTCAGAGGGGGACAACGCGCAGTCCTCCCCGACAAAGGCGGTCTTCGTCCTGCCAAAGGCGCCGTCCATGACGCGCTCGTGGGCTCGCTGGTGACATTCGTCCTGGCGACTGGTGTCACGTTGGTCTCATTGCACCAAACGGGTAAGTGTTGGGACCACCTTCCTGGGGGACAGCTACTCGCCACCCTTTTATCACAAAAGGGAAAGATTCTTCTATAGCGCCCGCTGGCGCTGTCCTTGCATCCTCCGCTGGCGCTGCATGTCACCCACGTGGCAGGCGGACCATTGCATGGCCAGTATTGAATGGCTCCTTCAAGCGAAGGGCTTCGTGTGAAGCAGCCTCGTGGGGGAGACCTCGCGCGGTCGTGATACGTCTCCAACCTATCTACTTTTCCAAATACTTTTGCTCTGGTTTTGACCTCT
>CBMN010036659.1:0-10788 GCA_000582825.1 Hordeum pubiflorum
ATCGCATCTTGGGCGTGACACGGGATGTCCGACACCTCGATGTGAAAGAATCCCATGCCCTTGATGCCGTGGTCGTACATCATAAGTTCTTTTGTCATATGGCTTATACAATGATATGCTACTATTTAAATTTTGCTTTGAGACATTTTTCCATGTCATGTTGGTTAGCAGCAAGCTAAATGTAACAAATATCTACGCAGGATGCAATTTCTTTTGAGTAAATACCACAAAGACTTTTGTACTTGCATTCTTGTATAGTAAGCTAAACTTGCTATACATTATGGCGAACACTCATGACAATGGTATTAGATATGCTAATGCAGCATAAGGTAACTAATCTTACAACCTAAATATTTGGAGGTTTACTTTTCGTTTTACCACTAAGGACCCACTGCCGTTAGCTTGTACATAATCTTGAGTTCCCCTCTCCCCATATGTTTGCTCATTTGGACATCACGTGTACAAAAGTGTACATCGATTTACCAAGACTCCGGATTTTTCTTCTTATTTGTTAATCACATATGATAATTACGGCTCTTTGGATAAGTCTTCAATCCTAATGCTTTGAAAATGTAAGCACTGAAGAAAGGATTGGGTACTGAGCTTGTTGTACTTGATGTTTGTTGGCTATGTCGAAACTTTCTTACTGCCTTGGTATTGTATGTATCTGAAGTTTAAATTGATGTACCGTGCAGGAACTCATTCAGCATATGGCAAATGTACAGTACACTGAGAACATGACTGATGAACAGGATGCTATCTTAGGAAGTGAAACGTTGTGGCTTCAATCTTCGCTGTTTGGATCAACACGGAACTATAAGGTTTTGCGAGGAATCAAGGCTTCTTCTCTGTTTCATGATAAGGTCAAGTAAACAACCTACCAAATCAGTTTTTTTGTAGGTTCTGAAGATAAGTCTACTAACAAATTGTGCGAATCTTTGCTTCCAAAAGATGAAGCTAAACTTGCAATTCCTCTACGACTGCTCATTGCCTAGCACGGGTCCAAGTAAGATTTTTTTTCTCAACTTGCTAAATTCTTTATGCCCTTTCCCCCCTCCTTATTTTGTTCTTCTCTCTCGACTAAGTGGACTTTATGTAATATATGTAGATGACAGACTCATGGTTATTATAGATGCACCCTAACCTGCGTGTGACTAATATATTTTTGCACGGAGCTCACATACACAGTTCTAAAAAATAAGATCTTGATGTATCTGAAGTTGTATTAATTTGTGCAGGAGAACAATATGTGCATTCTGAATGTCTGCCTGCACACAACCAGGTTCTCTAGATGAGTGTGTGTGCAGAACACTACAACCTGAAGAATTAGCTCCTGCAAAATAGATCTTCCACGTGATTCCTGCGAATATTTGCAGCGCAATTCAAAATTCATAATGCACCAAAGTTATTGTGGTGTGATTATCTGATTTAAAGTTTTTAAATAATGGTTTGTACAAATCAGCATTTGAATTTGTACTCAAGGTCGTGATTCATCCTGAGGGATGCACCGTTTATACTTGACCAATAGTGTCTGTGATTTCGCTTTACTGAGTATTGCACAAGCTTGAGTAAATACGGGTCGAGTAACCTAACCTTATACTACAGATTCAATTAACACACGTTCCTATTGAAAAAGATATACCAAATTCCATTTTGCAATGGATAGCACGCTTGTAAATAATGGACAGGACAATTAACGCTTTCTTCGTAATGAAGACAAATGTGTTTGCACATATAATTTTCATTAAATTTGAGTAAATGTCTAATTTTTCTTCGGTTGCAACGCACGGATATATGTGCTAGTAGTAATAAAGGCCTGGACCTGGGAAAAGCTTCGTGTTATCCGCACACCGTCCTATCGGGACTGTCAATTTCATGAACCGGCACACACCAATCCTGATTATGAAGTGAAGCGTTGTGCTAAGACACAGCAAAATACAGAAGCTTGCGCATGTCCGATGGAAGGTGGCTGGTGCAGACACAGGCAGTACCTGGGCTGGAGGGCCGTATCGAATTTCCCGACAGATACACACGATCAGGCACGCAAAGACCGCGTTCCCACGCCGTCGACGTGCGCAGTCTCGCACCATACAAGGACGCACGCGGCCTTCACACAGGCGAGGCGACCATCGTCGGCGGTGTCGTCACGCGGCCGGGCGCGGCAACGCTGCCTACGACCGCTTTTCACACACTGCGGGCGGGACCAAACGAGCCAACACCACGGCTACGGCGCTCAACCGTGTCAGCCCAGTCACGAGCGCCGTCTGTCCCGCGCCCGCGGCCCGCCCACACACATCAGCGGCCTTCTAGAACCTACATGCGGCCCAGCCTCGCCGACGGGGTGGGCCCACGCGTCAAAACCCAGGATTCCTCGCGTCGGCGTGCGTATATAGATCTCAGCCCACAGAGAGATACGGGACGTGTACCCCAAGAACCAGAGAGCCAACCAACCAACCCGCGGGAGCATCTCCGGCCACGCATCAGCCAAGCGCACGCAAAACAGCCGGCCCCTGCGAGCCGGTCACGATACTCACGAGGCTTCTTCCCCTCCGTTCGCTCTCTTGTTTCCCCCATATTCCCATGGCCGCCCCAGCGACGACGCCGGCGAAGATGCGGGCCGTGCAGTACGACGCCTGCGGCAGTGGCGCCGCCGGCCTCAAGGTAAAGCAGTTACTATTCGGGGTAGCGGGTCGAAGCTTGTTATTATTACGTACTGTATTAGTTTGCTGTGTGTTCGGGACGGCGCGCGAGATTGGTATGGTTGGCGTTGGATGATTTGGCCGATTCACTGGCTAATTGACTACTTAGTAACTAAGTATTAGAGTATATGTTAGTTTTTTTCCTGGGAACCCCTTTGGTGGAGATCGCAGTCAGTTCACCTGACCTGAATCCTTTCTTTTCAATTGTTTTCTATGGCAAGACAAGTAGTCAAGTAGCTAGCTGTGGCTTACTGAAGCAATAGAACTTTGCTCTGGTGGCTTTTGCTGTAGAATTTGTGATGGGCACTGGGTGGTTGTATGATGTATTGAGTATTTGATTGAGTGGTTGCTTTGGTGGTCATGTGATACACTTTAGATACATATATATGTTCTCTCTTTCTCGTGTCTACTTTGCTTTACGAGTGGTTAAGATGTTACAGTGAAATTAGTTAAATAGATCGCGCATACCTGCTGTTGGATGCTCGGAAAGAGCACTGCACACTAGTTTTTTGTATATTATGACCCATGAGTCAGCACTATGACGAGTGAGTGCTCATTTGTGAGTTAATCGGAAATTTATTATTTGAAAGTTAGCACATGCCCTGAACTTGTGAGTCCCGTGTCCGCACCTCTAAATCCTAATAATATTGAGATAACCAAGTCAGTTGTGCGAGCACTGATTGTGACTCAATCGGTTGACAGGGGTTTCTTTTCACAAGAACCCTATTTTAGTCTAGAGAGATTTGCCTGACAGCTTGATGCTTATACCGCTTAATTAATTAACAAACAAATCAAGAGTTATTTTTATTGCATAAAGGAAAACAGTAAACATCAAGATTTTTCCTTCTTCCATGAAGATAAACCAGTAGAACCTACAAACCTGTGATTCTGAAATCCCTCTAATGCAGCATGTAGAAGTCCCCGTCCCTTCAGCAAAGAAGAATGAGGTCCTGTTGAAATTGCAAGCTGCAACCATCAACCCAGTTGACTGGAAGATACAGAAAGGGGACTTGCGGCCTCTGTTGCCTCGTAGACTGCCTTTTATCCCAGGTAACTATCCTCATTCGTAGTGTCACTGCGTGGATGCTAGCATTTTCTATCAATTATGAGTTTGGTTTGCAGGTTTCCTATGTAGAGAGCAAAATAGCACCAAGGCTAGTTATGAGGACATTATTTGATTATGTTTGTCTTCCGGTCTTGCTATGTTATTTTGTTCTTCACCTTTAACAACTATCCAGGATGTCTCTTACCTCATTTTTTTTTCGAAAAGGGGGATAACCCCATGTCTCTTACCTGATAATTAGCTTATGATGAAGATAACATATACTCCCTCCGTAAAGAAATATAAGAGCGTTTATAGATCACTACTTTAGTGATCTATAAACGCTCTTATATTTCTTTATGGAGGGAGTATCAATATATGTGTGTGTTCTGCTCGATTCATGAAACAACTTGCTGATAGCTGCATCTCTACTGCTCCTTTTCCTGCAGTGACTGATGTTGCCGGAGTAGTTGTTGATGTTGGTCCTGGAGTGAAAGGTCTCACAGCGGGTGATCAAGTCGTCGCCATGTTGAACTCTCTTGTGAGTCAACTTCACTCGTGACAACATACGGAGTATTTTGTTTGTCATCTTCATACTTGGAAAGAAAATGAACAAATCCGCTTCATTTAAAAAAAATATTGCTGCAAGCTGATTGATGTGACAATGTCTCTGCTGTTACAGAACGGAGGTGGACTCGCAGAGTATGCCGTAGCATCTGCAAACCTGACTGTCAAAAGGCCAGCTGAGGTATCTGCAGCTGAGGGTGCTGGGCTTCCCATTGCTGCAGGCACTGCGCTCCAGGCACTGAGGTCCATTGGTGCCAAGTTTGACGGCACCGGCAAGCCATTAAACGTGTTGGTCACCGCTGCCTCTGGCGGCGTAGGCCTGTACGCGGTGCAGCTTGCAAAGCTAGCGAACCTTCGTGTTACCGCCACCTGCGGCGCCCGCAACATGGATCTTGTGAAGAGCTTGGGCGCGGACGAGGTGATGGACTACAAGACCCCAGAGGGGGCGAGCCTGCAGAGCCCCTCCGGCAGGAAGTACGACGGCGTGGTTCACTGCACCGTCGGTGTCAGCTGGTCGGCTTTCCAGCCATTGCTGAGTGACGCCGGGAGAGTTATCGACATCACCCCCAACTTCTCGGCCATCCTCACATCTGCGCTGCACAGGGTGACATTCTCCAAGAAGCGCCTCGTGCCCCTGCTCCTGTCGCCCAACAAGGCGGACCTGGAGTTGTTGGTCGGGTTGCTCAAAGAAGGCAAGCTGAAGACGGTGATCGACTCGAGGTTCCCGTTGAGCGATGCGGGCAAGGCGTGGCAGAGCAGTATCGATGGCCATGCCACTGGTAAGATTGTCGTTGAGATGGAGAGCTGATCGTCGTCGTTGCTTACTAGTACTAGTATTACAAAAGGACTTGCATACAGACAGTGGAGGCGAATACTTAGGATGTAATCATACAGACTAGTCATTTGTGCGTTTGTTTATTGTGGTGATGTTCGTTTATCTTATATGAGGGTATTGAGCTATGAGTTGCAAAAAACTGGCTATCAGTAAACAATAGCGTTGTGCTGAGTGCTGCAGCGGTCATTTCTAAGTAATCTTGCCAGAATTCAGACTCGCCTTCAGTTTCTTCTCGATCCAAACAAAGAACCATTAACCTCCTGCAGAAGAACAAACCTGATACTGAGAGCCCAAAGCAGAGCAATGGGGGCGTAGGGCGTCTCTTGAATATATAGCAGACCAAATTTGGAAGTTCAGTTCTAAAGCACAGGCACCGTGATGCCATTTAGTCGTTCCATATAGGCGGTTTGGTGCACTGATTTTGAGCAACTCTAACCAATTACCCAACCAGTTAATAAAAACTAAAGTTTACATGCACAGCAAATCAAGTTGGTTTCTCTCTCAGTCGTGACGATACGGTGTAAACGGCCTTGTACTCCGTCTAGTGTGAGGCAAGTGACCTACTTTAATAAATAATCAATCAGAAATGCTAAAAATCTGACATCAGAATTTAGATTGTGCCAAATCTAACTTTTTTGGCAAATTATGATGTGATGAGGATGGCAAAAAAATCAAGCAAGCACAGCAATTCCTTACAAAAAATACTAAACATGGCAATGCTACCAAAAATTGGCATCTCAGGTGTTTTGTCAAGCTAAAAAACTGAAGTTGGATTTGTAACATGATACGTAACGAAAATCCAACAACGCATCAGCTCAAAAGAATGCCAAAACTTACTAGGACTGCATCTGAATAGATTGTAATATTCTACAATTAGTAACCAATATCACCACTGCTTCCCTTGCCACAAAACAAGGAGAGCATCAATTTATGACCTGAATACGCTGACAACGACCTCACAGGAACCCAGCTCACGACACACCTTTTTTTGTGAATCTTAGTACGTTCAACGACAATGAAATAGCAAACTTCTACCAACGCATAGCTACCAAACTCACTTTGCGGCTGCCCGGGCACCACCACGACCACCGGTGGCAGAGTGATCGACCCGCTGGTAGCCAACATCACCTCCACGACCTGACCCACCTCTACCACCGCCTCTGCCTCCATACTCAGATCGATAGTTGTACTCGCCCCTTCCATAGCCTCTCCCTCCAGTGTAACTACCACGGCCTCTCATGCCTTCACCTCGGAAGTTACCACCTCTACCCGGTGGAAACCTTCCCCTGCTACTACCTGAAGCCAGAAGAAAACAGCACGTGTATCAATCAACTGAAGAAAAACAGCAGACACCCATCATTATTTTTCAAGCAATACGGAAAATGTAATTTGCCATATCTCAAATAAAAGTAGGTTATGTACAAACAAGGGTGGGTGCTTCAGTCTAGGTTTTAGCCACATGTGCATCTAAAATAATCGTCAGCGATAACATATATGTGCTTCATGTTCATCTCAGAAATGTTCACAATATACAAACAAATACACAGAAGACAAAAATGCGAAGGGGCAAGCCGTGGGCTGCAATAATATTAATTTAAACTGGAACAAATGAAAGTGCTAATAATAATACATGTGAGCCAAATATATACATGTCAACATTTCAAACGTCAAAACACTGAAACTTCAAGCATAACCTACATCACAGCGGATTAGTCATGCATTCATTGTCATTATTATCATTATAAAAAGCATATAAATATATTTCGAATTTCTCCCACAAGACCAACAACTAGTAGTACATTATTGCAGTCAGGGTTCAGTTCGACTTTCAGAAACATACCACGTGAACCAGGAGTTCTTTTTTCTTCAACATGGCATGGTCGATCATCAATCGTCACAGGAGAAGCCTTCAGAATAAGAGTTAATCAGATAAAATGAAAATGTTAGTATGGAGCTTATGAGATTGATTTAGGCATTTGTGGAAGTTGATTCATTAAGAGAAGAAAACAAAAGCAGATGCATAACTAACAATCCAGGGACATGTTTCGTTCAAAATAAGCAGTGTAAACTTAATTGGAATCTGATTACTCCAGCAATGTAAACGGCTTGGTTCAAAATAAGCAGTTTAAACTTAATTGGGATCAGATTACTCCAGTGATGTAAAAGGCATGACTAAAATCAGAAACTGGTTTGGCTTCAGTCACGGACTGTAACGTAATCACAATTCTTATCTTGTCCTTCGCTTGCTTTGTTGGTAAGATGCAACAAAACAAAATCTAACAAAATTTACCTGGCATTGATTTAACCAACCCAATCAATAAAATAAAACTAATTGATCCAACATCTATTTCACAAATAACAAATCAACCAAGCCAGCAGCGCAGGAGAAGCAAATCGAAGCAACCCAAGATCTGAACCCTCGCTGATCCACCACATCTACAGCAATGCCAGCTCCACGGCTTGCTCCTGCCACCACCCGCCACAATATAGGTTTGTTCGCAGACGTTCAAGTTCGTGCAGGCGTTCTAAGGGTAAAGAATATCAGTGTCCGGCACTGCTCTTTCCATGATGGTGCTTCTCACATGGAGCAACATGTCGCTGCTGCTTGGCAGGAAAGAGGTCAGAGGAGGAGATCATGGTGTAGGGGATGTGGCGAGTGGGATATGTGACGGATGGGAAAGGGGATTAGGGTGCAGGAAGAGAGACAAGCGATGCTGCGTTTTCTGTTTCCAGAAGGAGGTGGGTGCAATCATCACCCGTAAATAGAGGTGTTATCCAACATGGTATTCGTTTACAGCCCAACTGAAACAAATATATGTAATAGTTTAAGTCGCCAATACTACGGACAAGCACAATCTAGGATGAAGAGGGCACGAGAACAAGTGGAAGCTACAATTAAATGTCGTCATAATAGCATGACCAAAAACAATTATATCAAGCAAAAGAGAAGGTACATTCCTCAAGAACCTTGTAAATGGAACACCAAAGAGCATGGAAGAGCATTCTCTACAGAGAGTCAGTCAGATAGTGAATGACTCGTGAATAGGGTTTGAAACTCCAGTTCACACATTCCCTAACCAAATGTAGCACTAAATTTAATTTTCTATATATACATCCATCATTCCAGCTAGTATGTCTATATTAGGAGTTACCTAGTATAACTAGTAACAAAAAAGGGTGATAAAAACTTTATCCACTAGTCAATAACTCCATACATCCATCCTTCCCTAACAAGAAATCGAAGTAAGCACCAATCAAGTATATTTCCTGCTGCTCTCCATTTCCCATGATCCTTTGGACCAGAAACCAACGGAAGCACCAATCAAGTATATAGACACAATGAACTTGCTTTGTTTTTAGTAGTTTAGGTAAGACGAAGTTTAAGAACAGAGTTTCAAGGCAACAGGCATAGAAGGAAAAGAAGAATTAAAAGAATGTTATCACCCAAAACAAACTCACTACAGGTATTCACATTAGCTACACACGGATTATGTAACTAGAATAAAAAATGATAAGCATCCTTCAATAACAGAGAGCAAGCTGATGATTTAACAGGTAGACTAAAATTACCGCTAGTGCACTTTGAACTGAGCTGGCATCCTCAAACTCTATGAAGCCATAACAGAAGCCTTGAATCTGTGTTTTCAAATGAAAATACAAGGGAAGATATTAGTTATGTTTACTGAAGAAAAAGAAAACACTATCATCATGTTGAGAGAAGAAAACATACCTTGTGGCTTCTAACTTGGATACCATCGTGTTTAATAGTACCAAATCTTTTGAACTCCTCTTCTAATTGGCTGGGTGTGGCATGTAAGGGCAGATTTTTTACATACACCGCAAGCGCATCAACTTTGAAAAAGATTGTCAAGTATTTCTGTCAGATGCTAGTGTACTAAGAAGGTTTTTTATGCAATATTGGACGTAGATAATACCTTCTGGGTCTTGAATGTTGCTGCTCTCAGGGTTAGGACTGAAAGTTGGAGCATCAACAGCCACAGCAGGAGCAGGAGCAGGAGCTTGCTTCTCCGGTTTTGGTGGTGCAGGTCTGTAAGGAACTGCGGAATTTGGTGGCAGAACTGCTTTCATGACTTTGACCTGGAGCAAAACAAGAATGCAATGGTAATGATAATCTCAAAATGTGAATTCATAAGCCAACGTACATATCATCCAAAACATCAACAAGCTTCAAACAATTCTTCCACCAAAGGCACTAGATAGACGACGGTGATGTACATAACATGTATTTCCATTCATGTTCTCCGGCAAAAGATAAAGTAAGAACACTCACTAATGTTTATTGTGCTCTGTAGTATTGTCATTCCAGAATCAGTTAAGCAACAAAAATAACCCTTAAAAGTGAGACCATAGAAGCTTCATGTGAACATTTACTCTCCAGATTTAATAAAGCATTAAAACCCCATAAAATTTAACTATTGATTAAACATCTTCACGCAAGATTTCAATATATGCAGAACCTGTAAAGGACTGACAGTTATATCTTTTCTCTTATGCTCAGATTTAGAGACTAAGACATATATACAATTAAATATCAGACATATATGATTTATACGAAAATAACAGGTTACCAAAACCTACAATTGAAGCGTATGACTTCTTAGGGGCCTCCTCATGCGGTACAGGGGGAGACGAAACCGGTATGGAGGCTGCTACATTATTTGGCACTTCATCTATGACCTCAGGAACCGGTGTTTCCTCCACCACAGGCACCTCCGCATCATTCGGTGGGTTGTAAACCTCCTCCTTGGGATCCTCCTCCTCGTTAGGACGAGGCACAGACTCAGAGAGATCCGGCTCTGGCTGCGGCGAAGCCTCTACAAACAGTAGAATGTGCAATTTAACAAAGGATCACGTGGTTCACAGGAAAATAATTGTAAAGAAATTCAAGAGGTTACACGCAACGCACCCTGCTCGCGAGGCACAGTCTCCGCAGGGGCAACAGTACCATTTGCCAGGGCGGCAGCAGGGGCAACCACTGCATCCAACTCCGTTGCCGGCGGCGGCTGCTGAGGTGGCGGCAATGACGGCTCGACCTCCCCCTGCCCGACATAACGTAGTATGTCGTTGAGCACGAAGTAACCCTTCTCCTGCGGCGCAAGGAAGAAGGACTGCGCGAACTCGCGGCAGACGTCGTCCTTCCCGGTGAGGTGGCCCGTGACGAGCACGGTTACACCGCCACATAGCGACTCCTGCGCGTCCACCCCCCTGATCTCCGCCCGCGCGATGTCCATGGACATGATCTTCTCGTTAATCGCCTGCGAGAAGAAACCATTCAAAACCCCTGAGAAAGTCTCCCAACATTCAAGGCAGGCCCCCAGATGCCCAGATCTGAACCGAGGGGACAAAGGGACGGGGAGTGAGCGGTACCTCCATGGTGGTGACGGTGTCCATGTCGGCACCGGTAGTGGCGGGGCGGCCGATGCGGCTGGCCTCCTGGTAGAAGCGGAAGACGAGCTCCGGGGACTGGTGGAGGATGTTGTAGTACTGCTGCACGAAGGCGTTGCCCACCTGGAAGACGAAGACCGCACGCGAATCGGGTCAGGGCGGATCGAGCCAGCTCGGCAACGGACGGATCGGGAGGCAGGCAGGGAGAGTCGCCAGCTTACCACTTGCGCCGGCGGCGT
>CBMN010036662.1:0-16535 GCA_000582825.1 Hordeum pubiflorum
CCGGCAGCCGCTCGCCCTCATGGGACCGCTCCCCCTCCCGCGGCAAGGCCTCCGCCCACGGATCCCCCATGGACGGGGTCGTCGAGCCGCCCCGCAAGGAGCTGCTCGCGCTGCCCGCGCCGTCCAGTCCCTGTACTCCTCCTCCGACGGCCACGGCCGCGGCGCCGTCGCCCGTGACTCCGGCGACGGAGGCTGCTAGGACGGAGCCGGCAGCTCCGGCGAGCGAAGGGAAGGCAGATGGCGAGGAGTGGGTCACTGTATTCGGGTGAGGAAACTATGCTGCGTACTTCATTACTTCTTTTTTTTCTGAGGAAGCTGTAGCCTGCTTCATCTGCATGGTAGATTCAGAATTGCAATTAGTAGTAGCTTGCTGCGTGTTGGACATGCAGCTGTGGAGCTGAAAAAATTGCTGCTTTGCCGTAGGTTCATGGCCCTGTCACTGTCTGTGCTTGCTCTTGTGTATGTCAATGAGCAATGCAAAATTGATCATTTAGTGGTGTCGCTCTTAGTGCTTAGCCTAGCACCTGGGTATACTGGATTCAATAGTGCTAGTGCACTTTCATTTTTGTTAAGTTTGTAGACCCTGCCCGAGAAAGCAGTAGCCGTCAGTTAGCTTTTTGTTAGGTGCCTTATAAGTATATATGATAAGTTACTTTCTTGACGTTTGATGTTTCCTTTCTACAGATTCTCCCTTAGAGATACCAACCTCGTTCTCCGAGAGTTCGAGAAATGTGGTCTTATATTGAGACATCATTCTGGCCCAAGAGAGGGTAATTGGATCCACATATTATACCAGGTAATCACATCTTCAGTTACTGTCGTCATTGTTTTCTGTTTAACCTTTCGATTCCCCTGTTTTTATGCTTCCCTAACAGTCGTATTGATTTTGTTTGTTGCTTACTATGAGTAGTTGCAAATGCGCAGTGACTCGACATAAACTTATAACTATAAGCTCCTTTATGCTTGAACTGTTCCGGTTTCATGGCTTTAGGCAATGAGTACATGATTATTCACCATCTTATATGAACTTGGAATTAATATTCAACTTGTTCAATGTTGTATGGCTGCACTCAGTTAAAGAGATGCCTTTTTGCCCTATTTTAAGAAGAATTTAGCCTAAAGGTTGAATGCTCTTTATTCCAGTTCCACTTAAAGTGTCACTATTTTTTAGCTACACCATCGCGCACATCAAGTTAGGTCCCCATGCGTGTACATGCTGTGGTGTAGATTTGACTATCTTTCTAACAGGAAACACACAGTGAAGTTAGTATTGGCCTGTTGGGTATGTTTTTCATCATCACATATTCTAGTCCGGATAATTTGTATTTGTGCATTCACGCATGATGTAAAGTTTTATAGGTTTCTCTGACCTGTAATTACTGGGATAAGATTTTTTTAAAGTGCTTTGTGATGTCTGGTACATAGCCCTTTTCTTAACAAATGTTTTATCTCAGTTCCGTTATGCCCATGCATCACATGATATCTTAACAAACGTTTATCTCAGTTCCGTTATGCCCATGCATCACATGATATCTTAACAAACGTTTATCTCAGTTCCGCTATGCCCATGCATCACATGATATCTTAACAAACGTTTATCTCAGTTCCGCAATGCCCATGCATCACATGATAGGTTTCTGCATTATTGCTGTGACAATTAATTGCCCTGGCCTTGCATCTTAAACTCACAATTGTCTTCACAGCACTCTTACGATGCAAGGAAGGCCCTTCAAAAGAATGGTATCCAACTATGCAGTGGCGTCATAATTGGAGTCAAGCCTATTGATCCCATGCACCGGCAGCAGCTGGATGATAGGTTCACTGGAATCAACCAAGGAGGCTTCATGGTCTCCCTGCCTTCAAAATCACTTTTCCTGAAGAGCAGCACAGGTGCATCAAACCAGTTGGGAGCCTTGCCGCGCCCGTACGACCCGAAGTCTTCAACAAACGTTATCAGAGATGCAGGGCGTCGTACAACAGGCAGCGTTGCCGCTCCAGCGAAATCCATTGTAACGAATGTGATGGACTTGATATTCGGCATCTAGTTCGCCAGCCTGCGGACCATTGATATACCTTCATCCTACTGTCTCATCTGTTGTGTGATCAGTGTTCTCACAGTGGTGGATGCGGTAGCGAGCGAGTTTGTTTGTGTACCAAAGGGTTTGGGAGCGAAACTCGAGAAAAATCGGAGAGGTGGACCTTTTCTTTTCTTTGACGATGTAACAGTTGTGAATGTGCAAATCTTCACGTTTATGTTGTGATCTGCTAAGATGTGGGCGGCTGTTGTAACTTTGTGTGCTGGTGGGTGCTGTCATGAGCCATGGCTCTAGATGAAGGATGAAACTGAGATCTCAATATGTATTTATTTTGTCCGTTACAATCTACATGCGGTCTGATGTATTTGAGTATTTGACAATAACTAGTGTAAAAGGAAACTTCATTTTTCTTCTGATTTGATTTGAAATCGTTTGTATTGGATCTAGAGCAGTAATAGAACGTTCATTTTCCACACCTGAGGCCATGGCAGGTGTGGATGTGGTGGCGAATAGAGGCGGGGGCAACACCAACGTTACCCTGTCTGGCGGCATGGTCATCGTGTGCACGCCTACCGTCAAGGCGGGGGTCGACACCAACAATCCTCCTCCTGCGACCACGGACGAGCAGGGTGCGGCCATAGAAGCAGAGGTGGCGGTCGGGGAGGGCGCCGGCCTGACACCGGAAGGGAATCAGTGAGGGAGACCGGGATCCTTCCTTCCCTCCTGGTTTTGGTCCGGTGCCGATGGTCACTCCACAGCAAGGTTTGGCTGATCCTCCAGCGCCCGAGACAGGGAATGAAAAGAACAGAGGGGAGGCCGTGGTAGGCACTGGCACTGTACTTGGGAAGAGGGGGGCTGCAGAAAAGAATAAGGATAGTGAGGAGGGTACTGTTAGCAGTGAGGGAGAGATGGAAAAGGGCAAGAAAATGAGAGGAGAGGATAATGTAAAGGGAGGAGAGAGCAAAGGCATAGATGACGGAGCAGAAGCAATCGGGCCAGGGCGCCACGGTGATCGCCCGTCAGGAGGGATGAGCATCATCAGTTGGAACTGCCGGGGCCTCGGGCAGCCCTGGACAGTTCAGAAGCTAGTGTGCCTAGTGCTTGAGGCACGCCAAAGTAGCGAGGTAGTGAATAAGTTGAGATGGATGTGTGGCCTCAAGCACTGTTTTACGCATGCCGGCAGAGGAAAAGGAGCTGGCATCGCGCTGTTTTACGATCAAACCGTTGAAGTAATAAAGCTTGCCATTGGACCGAGCTGTATCGATGTGTTGATCCGTCTAACTCCTCATGGCCTTAAACGGCGAGGTACCTTTGTTATGGGGAACCAAAGGCTCATGAAAGACACCACATGTGGAATCTGTTAAGAAGAATTAAAGATAATTCAAACCTCCCATGGATGATGATAGGTGACTTCAACGAAACAATGTGGCAATCAGAACATTTTTTAGTCTCGTCAAGAAGATCCGAAAGAAACATGGCAAATTTCTGTGACATCCTTTCAGAATGCAATCTGTTTGATCTTGGGTATAAAGGACCGGCGTGGACTTATGACAATAAGCAGGAGGGTAGAAGAAACATCCGAGCTCGCCTCGACAGAGGCGTGGCTGATCCGGCATGGAGTGACTGGTTCAAGGAGGCCTTGATCGAGCACATATGCTCATTGAGGTCAGACCACTTTCCTCTACTGTTGCGAGTTGGACCAAGGATGGAATGGATACCGGTTGGAAAAGAAAAGGTGAGCAGGTTCAGGTATGAGTACATGTGGGAGAGGTTGGGATCCCTAAATGATTCAGTTAAAAATGTGTGGAGTAAGGAGGGTGCGTCGAGAAACCTGAGTGATGTGAAGTGGAAATTACAGAATATGCAGCAGGAGTTGGGAGTATGGGTTAAGAAGGACTTCGGGTCAGTGGTACAGAAAACAGGGAGCATAAGAAAGAAGCTCAGCCAGTTCCGGAGCTCCAAACCTTCAGCAATTCAACAAAGGAAAATACAAAGGCTATCAAAGGAACTTGATGAACGAAATGATGTGGAGACAGAGATCCCAGGCGACTTGGTTGAGAGAAGGTGGCATAAACACAAAGTATTTTCACCGTAGAGCCACATGGAGAAGGAAGAAGAACACGATCAGCCGGCTACAGAATGTTCAGGGAGTCCATGTTGAGGATCAAGAGGGTATTAGAAATCTAGCCACCGATTTCTTTAAGAAATTATATACAAATGAGAAAGAAGTTAGGCCCAAGGAGATCGTTGCCAAGGTGGATGATCATATGAATCAGAAGTTAACAAGAGAATTTACAGCGGATGAAATAAGCGACGCCATATTCCAAATTGGCCCTTTGAAAGCTCCGGGCCCCGGCGGATTTCCGGCGTGTTTTTTCAGAGAAATTGGGAGGTGCTAAGGGAGGACGTTGTGAAAGGGGTGAAGCATTTTTTTGAAACCGGTGTGATTCCGGAAGGCATAAATGACACGGTTATTGTGTTCATTCCCAAGGGAAACAGCCAAGGCCTATGCTAGAGTGGATTGGCGATTTCTGGAGTTGGCTCTATTGAAAATAGACTTTAACCGGAAATGGACGAAGTGGGTGATGAAATGTGTTTCGTCTGTGAGATTCTCTGTCAGGTGCAATGGTGAGAACCTGGATTATTTTACCCCCTCCCGAGGACTGCGACAAGGTGACCCCCTAAGCTCATATTTATTCCTGTTTGTGGCTGAAAGTTTGGTCGGTTTACAAAACAAAGAAATTGCTAGTGCAAATATAACACGAATTAAGATTGCTCGAAATAGCCCGGGTATTTCAAATCTTCTGTTTCGGATGATAGCATGCTCTTTTTTAAGGCCACGGCAGAGCAAGCCAATACGGTCCACAAGGTCCTTGAAACTTTTCAGAGATGCACGGGTTAACTCTTGAGTTCCAGCAAGTGCTCACTGTTGTTGTGTGAGAAATGCCGGCCATAGGTGAGAGGGGAAATTAAAGAGATACTTGGGGTGGAGTCTGTGTCTTTCAAGAGTTACTATTTGTGACTTCCTACTCCGGATGGAAGAATGAAAGATGAGTATTTCCAACCAATCATGGATAGACTTGGAAAGAAGTGTAATGACTGGTCCGAATGCTATATGTCTTATGCTGCCAAAGAGGTCCATGTCAATCAGTGGTGCAGGACCTCCCTACCTTCACTATGGGTGTTTTCATGCTCTCAAAAGGGTTTTGCGAGAAGTACGAGAAAATGGTGCGTGATTTCTGGTGGGGAGATGAGGACGGTCATAAGAAAATTCATTGGATGTCGTGGGAGAGGTTGACGAAGCCTAAGAGAGCAGGAGGTATTGGATTGGTTTCAGAGATATTGCTCTATTTCACCAAGCATTGCTAGCGAGACAAGGATGGAGACTACTCCAAAATCCTGATAGCCTATGTGCAAGGGTACTAAAATCTAAATATTACCCACATGGAGATATTCTCAGTACGGTGGTCGCCTCCGATGCATCTCCTGCTTGGCGTGGAATAGAGTGTGGACTAGAACTCTTGAGGAAAGGTATTATACAGCGAGTGGGGAATGGCCGCAGAATCCAAATTCAGCGGGATCAGTGGATCCCTAGGAAAGAGGGACTCCGAGCTGCAAGTTTCATTAGGAGATCCCGGCTGCGTTGGGTTAACCAACTGATGAAAAATGGAACAACAGAATGGGATATGGACCTCATCAACCAGATCTTCTTTCCTTTTGATGCAGAAAAAATCAAGAAGATTCGAATTCCTGCAGGTGAGGTTGATGACCATGCTGCCTGGCATTTCAAAAAGACGGGCATCTTCACAGTGAAAAGCGCATACAAGTTGGCGGCAAACCTGAAATCATCAACCTCGAACCAGGCGTCTGACTCCACGAGTGAGGCTGGGGATCGGAGCATGTGGGACTTGATCTAGAAAATGAAACTGCCAAACAAAATTAGAGTTTTCGAGTGGAGAGTTGCTATGCTACGCGCACGTTGGCTACAAAACGGAACAAAAATAGAAGAACGATCACCCATGGTGGCATCTGCAGGATCTGCGGTAGGGAGGAGGAGGATGAGTTCTGTTTTCGGAGGACAGAGTGCGTCCCATTCATGCAGTGACCAATCGATGGATTGAGCCGCGGAAGGGTGTGATGAAACTAAACACTGACGCAGCCTTTCACACTGAATCGGGACAAAGCGCAGTTGGTGCAGTGGCCGGAGATTGGAGAGGTAAAGTGTTTGTCTCCATCAGCCGTAGCATCGATGTCTTCTGCTGTGTCGAGGAGGCAGACGCGGCGGCTGTGCTTGTAGAGTAGTTACTACTAATTTTCAATCAGGGTCATCGGCGTGCGTTCCTGGAGACGAGCTTCCTTCAGTCTGGAGCACTCATGGCTGCCTACACCTATATCAGTTCATCCATCATCAGATATACACACACATACCGCGAGTAGATTCCCAACAAATATTGCTCAGAAAAACCAATCGTAATGGGATACAGATTGGCTCAACACGCCAGATGCAGCAACGATTATACTGGGACTGAGATTAATACAGCATCGCATTCGCACCGAACCAAACTTAGAGAGGAAGACTGAAGACAAGACGAAGACTGAAGAAGAGGCCACAAGGCTACAGATCCAAGAAGCAGCACTAGGTAGAAGAACCACGAGGAGTGGCGGATCGGTGGTTCGACGGGTCCCTGGGCCGATGCTCTGGTCTAGACGCGGCCCTCCCAGAGGCACGGCTGGTCGTCGGAGCAGAGCGCGTACGGCGGCGGGGCGAGGCCCAGCGCGGCGGCGCGGCGCCAGCGCTGGGCGCGGGTGAGGCCGAGGCAGGGCCCGTAGCGCATGTCCATGTCGAACTCCCTGGCCTTCCTCTCCGTGCCCTCCGCCTCCTCCCTCCTCGCGTCCGCGCCGTCGCCGTGATCTGCCACCGCGGCACAGAACAGATTGGAAACAATGAATACCAGATCGATCGATTGACCAGTCAATCTTCCGTGGCAGGGCTGGGATTGGGCGTGCGGCGTACGTACCTGGTGTCGGGCGCGCCGCCGCCTGCTTCTGGTGGTGGTGCGCCGCCTTCTTGGAGACGCCGCCGGTGGGCTTGGTGGCCGCCGCGCCGGAGTGGGCCTTCTGCTGCCGGAAGAAGGACTTGACGTCGCCGCCGCCGCCGCCGCCGCTCCTCATAGCTCTCTCCCCACGCCCACGGTGGTGCGATCTCTCTGTTGTATTGGAGGAAGGAAGGAAGGAAGTGGGGCGGCGGATGGTGGATGGTGGATGGAGGACTGGACTGGAGGTTGGGGTTTATAAGGTGCGGCGGGTGTTGTGGTGGTGATTCGAATTTTGAATTTTGAAATGGGAGTCGTCCTCACGCCTCTCGGGACTTCTGCCGCTGCTGTTGTTTGCAGGCATTGACCGATGAGACCCATCTAATCGTCCGTTGCCACACACGACCGGTGCACGTGGGGTCTTTCTTTTTTGTCATATATATACGTATATACTAAAATAATAATTGTCATTTTTTCATAAATAATAATCCCTCCCACCCAAAATAAGTGCCTCAAGTTTAATACAACTTTGTACTAGTAGAGCGCCCGTGCATTGCCACGGGCGTTGAAAAAAATTGAGACAGTTCTTTTGTTGCCACGGGATCGTCTGGAAACTCGGCCTTCTAGTAACTGTTCCTGTGCGGCCCATCGTGTTGGCCCATCAGGGATGAACCAACGGCCCGAGGACCCCTTAGTGCTGGACTCCCTCAGCAGGCTTCGCCATGACATGGATGGTAGGTGCCTAGGAGAGATGGCGGGGAGATGAGATGCGACGACAATCAGTGGCTGGTTGGTTGTGCGGGCGGAGTAGAAGGCGGTTGTGCGATGCGTGAGTGAGAGGAGTGGCTGGTTTTTTTCCATCAAAAAAGTAGAAAGGAGGAGCTTCTATACGTTGACATCAATGCCACGTGACATAACAAGTCCTTTCTAGAAAAAATACAAACCAGATGATCTATAGGTAGTCTACAATTTAAATTTAAAACTCATCAAAATCAGGATGCAGCTCACATTGTGCCATGCAATGAAGCTGAAGACAACATTCCTCACATTGTAAAAAAACTAGCAAAAGGCCCGTGCGTTGCAACGGGAGACTTTTTTTCTTCATAATCTCCAATGGCCATGAACACATTTGGCTGCATCACCGAGATACACTATCACTTTAAATTCCGCGAAATCATGAACATTTTTTTAAACTCGTGCACATATTTGAAAGCGCGAACATTTACCAAATTCGTGAACACTTATGAATTCATGACCATTTTCTACAATCAAGAATATTTTTTTGAATTCATGAACATTTAATACTATTCGCAAACATTTTCTAAAATTGTGAAAAAATTAGACAATTTTCTTGAATCGACGAACATTTTTTTGGAAATTGATGGAACAATTTTTGAAATTCACGAACAACTTTTTGATTTCAGGAATATTTTTAAAATTTAACAAACATGTTTTGATATGTATCATCAATTTTGAATGAATAAACTATGTTGTATGTCACGGACAGTTTTTGAATTTTTAGAATATTTTTCCATTGATTAACATTTTTTGAATAGAATTTTATTCAATTTCATTATTATTTTTAATACACAATCTTTTTAAAAAATCATTAAAATTCAATATTTTCCGTACATTTTTTTTCAATGTTGCAAACATTTTTCAAATAAGCAATCATTTTTTTAAAAAAAATGGCGAACTTTTTTTGAATGCACAAACATTTTATGATTTATTAAACATTTTATATCAAATTTTTGTTTTTTCATTTTGGGAAAATTTTAAAATTCCTAAATAAATTATTTAAAGTAAAAAGAATATAGACGGAAAAGAATTTTTTTTAGAAAATGGCCGCCCAGATATGAGCCGGCCCAAACTGGCATGTTGCGTCTTCTCCCAGCGCCCAGAGCGCAGTATAGGAGGTCCCTACTGCATGGGGCGGCCCAGACAGGGATTAACGCGTGTGAAACATTTCTTTATCACTTATCGGTGGCATTGGTGGGTAATTCTTGCCAACTTCGAGGGTATTTTGGATGACGGACGATCAGAAACAGTTCGTGCTTTATTATTAGGTAGAGATATATACGTATATACTAAAATAATAATTGTCTTTTTTCTCATAAATAATACTCCCTTTGTCCCAAAATAAGTGTTTCAAGCTTAATACAACTTTGCACTAGACCTAGTACAAAGTTGAGACACTTATTTTCGAACAGAGTGAGTTCTAATTGATTAAGGATATAAATATTCCAGTACATTAGCCTCTGATGTACCAGTCCATATCAATGTGCTTGTGTAAAAAAATATTTATCAAATCTTATCCATGATTTACTTATCTAAATAAATTTAAATTTATTTAGTAATCACTTGCTCCCTCCATTCCGAATTATAAGATGTTCTATTTATTTATTTTTGAATCAGATGCTATAGATGTGTTTTAGTGTGTTTGTTTCGCACATTTCAATTCACATGTAGTCTATATTAGAATATCCAAAAAATCTTATAATACTGAATAGAGGTAATATTTGGTAAAAAAATGTATTGGGACGAAGCGTTCTACCTGACAGGAAAAAGAATCTTATGTCTTTTTTCTCGGTTAAATTGACCACACTGATTGAGATTTTACTCCGAGAAAGCCTTTGTCCCACTTCCATTCGCATTTCTCCTTCTAGTCCGACAAGCCCCCCTTTGATGATGATCGAACCGTCGGCCTCCCCCACCCGTGACAGGTAACGCTACCGCTCACGCGCCTCGCAGCCCCACCGTTGAGTCGTCGCCCCTGGGCGTCTCTCTAAATGTCCTCGGGCGTCAACTTTTTTCGATGAGGCCACAATCTCCGATCCGCATCAGTCAACCCTGTCCCTCGCCTTCACCTCGGATGCCGCAGCTTGCTTCCACTTGCCACATCATCATTGTCTCCAAAGAAGTCCTAGCAGCGCCTCCATCTCACCCTCTTGCCGCACGAAGAAGGTGAATGTCGCCTGGAAAATTTCCAGGTTTATGTCAAATAGCAACTACGAAAAATAATAAAGGAATTTCAAGAAAGAAAAAGAAAAAGAAAAAGTTCAAAACAAACCTTAAACTTATAGGCGAAAGCTAAATTAAACCCTGAACTCCCAATCTCTGAAATCAGCACATCAAACTCTCAAATCCCGGTCTATTTTAAACCTTAAGAGCTTGCCCAAATAGGGATAGCCCAAATAGGGTCAAATCTGGGATTGTTGGTTGCGCATCTGTGCACTTGACTCGGCTGGCACATCAAACACGAAGCGAGTTTTTTTTTCTTAACACGCGATGTAAAAAATATTTCTTTCTTTTTCTTAACACGCGACGTGAAAAATTCTTTTTTCCTTTTCTTAAGGCGCGACGTAATAACTCCAAAACAAAATCAACTTCCGTGGAATCAAACTTCGGACCTGCCAGGGTTGACCTCATTCGGCTATCCACTACGCCAGAGATCTATGTTTGACATAATCAGAGGCCCGGGATATTTAAGTAGAAACCAAAGCGTTGAACTTTAAAAACGTTTGTTACGGGCAAACAAGTATTGGAAATGTATATTTTTTTCTGAAATCTTCGAATGCAAGCACTTTTTGAAAATCCGGAATACTTCTGAATAATCAACAATATTTAAAAAGCAAACACTTTTTGAAATCTAATATTTTCTGAACCCTGAACAAAGTTTTAAAGTGTGACCACATTTTGAAACATAAACATTTTCTGAAACCAGAACATAATTTTAAAGTATGAATACTTAATTTTTTTAAAAATAGGAACAAATTTTTAAATCTGAACAAATTTTAAATCTGAACAAATGTGAAAACAAATTGTTATGAAATTTTAAAGTGCAAACACATTTTGAAACATAAACATTTTCTGAAACCTGAACATAATTTTAAAGTGTGAATACTTTAAAAAGTAAATAAAAATAGGAACAAATTTTGAAATAAGAACAAATGTGTAAAAATCTGAACAAAATTTCAAACAAATGTTTATACAATGTATAATAATATTCCTGTGATTCAAAAATAATAATTTTGTACATTAAAAAAATGGAACATTTCAAGAATGTTCATGAGTTTCAAAAATATGTTTGTGACATTTCCAAAAAATGTGTGTACAATGAAAAAAATTACGTGTTGTAAAAAAATGTGGCGTACCCTTAACAGAATATACATGACATGCGTTTGAAAAAAGTGTATAATACAATTTTAAAATTTTTGAACAATGTAAAAGAATGTTCGTGTAGTTTTATAAAATGTTTATAGTCATTAAGAAAATGTGAAACTTGTATTTGGGAATATATTATCATGTATACAAAAAAGTTTTGAAAACATGTATTTTCTAAATATACATAATGTATTTAAAAATATAGAAAGTTGTAAAAATATATTTCATGTGTGCATTAAAATGTACATTGGGTAATGATATTAGACATGTATGAAAAAGAAAAGGCAAAAAAATAAATATAAAAAACAAAGAAAAACCATAGCAGAGCGCGTGCGAGTGACTGCGCAATGGGCCGGCCCAATTCAGCAATTACCGGCTATCTCCTATCAAGGTTCAAAATATACCGGGATTAGAGAGTTTGATGTGTTGATTTCAGGGGTTGAGAGTTTAGGGTTTGATTTAGTTTTTGCCTACAAGTTTAATGTTTTGTATGGAATTTTTCCAAAAGAAAACACAATATACCGTTGGTGCAAAAAAAGTGATCGTAGAGATCAACATGACGGATGCAAAAACAAGACTAGATGGTTGTGTGTTGTATCAAACAAGAGGATCGGTCCAAAGGATCACCAATGCAAGGTACATGAACATGACACTCGGAAGCTGAAGTTCGTATTTTATTTTCAAATTTTGGAGGGAAGAGGGGACTAAATGAAGTAGTTGTTCTAATCCTAGGCTCATGTGAGCTCGGATGAACAGTAAAAAATGAAAAACAATTCGATAAATTCTAATTTTGGTTTATGTGAAACATTGAAAAAATGTTTGTTAGCTTGCAGAATTTCATCACCATATGACATTCGTGGAAATTACGGGGGATTTTGGAGCATCAATATTTTGCGTTATTTTCCACGAATGTCATTTCATGTAGAAATTGTGCAAACTATGAAAACATGTACCAATGCTTCACAAAAAAAATGTATTTTTGAATTTTTTACTGTTCACCCCAGCTCTTTCTGGGAATAAACAGTTTCATTTTCATTTGAGTAGATATTTTTTTGAGGGGTATTTTTTTTAGTAGATAGCTTCATTCATGAATTTCCTTTATTCCGAGAGAGTCTGTTCCCTGTCCAAAAACAAAGAGTCTGTCCTAACAGGCCGGTTCCGCGACCCAACGTAACTGGATCTGTCTGGGTAGGCTCGTACCGCAAAGCTATCTGGGTCGTAATAGGCCCAGTCTAAATCAAATAAATAGAACAACGGCTCTCCATCCAACTTCCAAATCCACCTTCTCTGCTTCTCGCGAGCACAAAGGTTGGCGGCGCACGACCAGCATATATACAAATACACCGGTGACTTTCAATCGTTGGCCTCATAGCATCTTGGCGTGCAGCATTCCCGGAGACGCGAGCTGGGCGACTGGAAGAGGAAGTCCATTGCTGGCGGACCGACGTCGGAGATGGGCGACTGGAAAAGGAGGTCCATTGCTGGCGGACCGTCGCCGGAGACGCCCAACGAAATCATCCCCGGCGCCTTGCACTTGAACCTGGATTTCTTCTACCGCCCCAGCGCCGCCCGCATCGCCTTCCCCTGCGACAGAGGTAGATGATCAAGAAGACAGTTCTTGATTTCCCGCACGGTTCTTGGCTTCTTTCATGCCCGCACGGTTCTTGATTTCGGCCCCGGTTCTTGGCTTATGCCTTCGAGTTCTTGAATTATGTTCTGAAAGTTTCCGTTCTTGGCTTCTTGCAGCCGATCAGAACGGTGGCCACAGGAGGATGGCGGTGACGCCGCCGGCGACCATGGCGCCACCATCGCAGGCGCAGCAATGCCAAGTTAGCGCTCCGTGCTCGTAGTCTACTCAGCTACCGCCGGCTTCTTAATTTCTGCGTTAAAATTGGAATTCTTGGTTTCTTTCAGCCGGCTGGAATGGTGCCGACAGGAGGGAGCGGGTTGCGCCGTGGTGGCAGCCGGCTCAGAGTCAAGGTTCCGTCGGCTTCTCAGCTACCTCCCCTTCCCGAGGATGCCGCCGCCATGTTCGCCAACATTGAATGTAGGTGCCCACTGCCCAGGAAGTATTCATGTTTCTGTCATTGGCGTAAGGTTCTTTGATTGGTGACGGGAGCTTGGCTTGGTTGTTTCTTGCAGTCTACAGCGAGGACGAGGAGGAGGCCGGCGAGGAGGAGGAGGCCATGTTGTCAGGGCGCAGCGAGGAGGAGGAGGAGGGGGAAACCATGTCGTCAGGGAGCAGCGAGGAGAAGGGGGAGACCGTGTCGTCAGGGAGCAGCGAGGAGTGAGAGACCATGTCGTCAGGGAGCAGCGAGGAGGAGGGGGAGGCCATGTCGTCAGGGCACAACGAGGAGGAGGAGGATGGCGAGGCCATGTTGTCAGGGCGCAGCGACGAGGAGGAGGGGGATGGAGAGGCCATGACGCCAGGGCGCGGCGAGGGGGAGGAGCCAGGCGAGGAGGCGGGCATGTTGCCAGGGGACAACGAAGAAGATCAGGTGGACGCCATGCTGTACTGCGGTGAAGGGGAGGAAGCCTTGCTGTCACAGAGCGAGGAGGAGGAGGAGCAGCCTGAAGAAGTCCAGGCCATGTGCGCGCATTGCAAGTCCCTGGAGAGGTTGGTGAAGCTCTTACCCTGCAGACACGCCTCCTACTACGACCGCTGCTTCGCCATCTACGACCGCCGCAACACCCCAGCAAGGCCGCAGCTGTGCCCGATTTGCTGGCAGCCGTATACGCGGGGACACCCTAAGTCCGGAGGTCTGCAGCCCAAGCCGAAGAAGAGCTTCAAGTAAGGCAAGCACCACTGCCGCCTGTTCAAACGTCGGATTCTGTTTCTGTTCCTGTTTCAGTTCGGGCAGTCTCCTGTTTCGTTCATCTCGGGTGCGGTAACGGATCGCCTAAATCGATCCCAGTTCTCATTCTTTTTTGTCTGGTTGATGGAGAATTATACTTGCAGTTTTTCATTGCGTGTATCGCTTGTGGAGTTGTGGTTGATTGGTAACTATATAAACTTCTATTCTAGATTTTGATGAATGCATACCAATTCTGAATTTCTGATGGTTTATCAGCACATAAATGCTAGCCAGTTCTGTCGTCATTTTAGTTCTGATGGTATTTCGTCACTTGTGGAGTTATGGTTGATTGGTAACTGTATAAACTTCTGTTCCAAATTTTGATGGACGAATAGCAATTCTGAATTTCTGATGATTTATCTGAAAATAAATGCTAGCCAGTTCTGTAATTTTAGTTCTGAAGGTGTTTCGTCATTTGTGGAGTTATGGTTGACTGGTAACTGTATAAACTATTGTTCTAGCTTTTGATGAATGCATAGCAATTCTGGATTTCTGATGATTTTATCTGCAAATAAATGCTAGCCAGTTATGTCATTTTAGTTCTGATGGTATTTCGTCACTTGTGGATTTATGGTTGATTGATAACTGTATAAACTTCTGTTCTAACTTTTGATGGACGCATAACAATTCTGAATTTCTGATGATTTATCTGCAAAGCCAGTTCTGTCATTTCAGTTCTGATGGTTAGGTTAAAAATTTAAAATTGCTGCCTGCTGCCTGCTGACCAGGTGGGTCATACGAGTATCTGATTTTATTTTTCGATGATTGGAGAACTGTAGTTTCAGTCTAAGCAGCAGAGCCATTTTTATGTTGCAGATATGAATCCGAGAAACTAGTTTGGCCAGATTTAGAAAATAGTACTGATGTCCAGTTTTCAGTTCAGCCAAAAGGGACAATTGAGGTTCGAGTTCAGTTCAGTTCAGTACTGGTGTCCAGATTCAGATTTGGTTCGAGTTGAGGTTTCACTATTTTTTCACTAAATAAATGTATCTCGGTACCAAGGGAAATCACCGGAATTTATGACTCTGTTGAATGAAGTTTCTGGGCAAAAGAGAACCCTGGTTCAGTCCAGTTCAGCATCCAGAAAGACAGGGCAACGTTCAGAGTTCAGTGAAAATGGTGCCGAGCATAGCAATATGAGTTCAATGTTCAGAGTTTAGTAGTACTAGGATCTCCAGAAAAAATTAGTGGACAACAACCTAAATTTAATTAGTTATCTGGTCAGCAGACAGTACGATTTATCAAAAGACCAACATTGCTCCCAGGTATACTAAGGAGTTGTCAGTTTTACCAGGAGACTGAAAGCTATAGAGCTCTGTTCTGAAAACATCCCAAAACTTGAACTCGAACGGCTAGTCTTGGAACGGATAAAGAAATACAGTATATGGTTTTGAAACAACCATGAGATGCTGAGCCTTTGAACGGTTATGAGAGTGTGGGTCCGGAGGAGTGACCGTTTGCGCTTAAGCATTATAATCATGAGCTATACTTGAACTACACGTAAGGACTCGCAAGTTTATCTGGCATAGTTTGCACTTAGCTCAATATCACTAAGCATTCCATCCTGACGTACCCTATGTTTTGCTTTTGCAGTTGACGATTTTGAGTAGATACAAAATACTCACTTATGTGGCGAGATGTAGGAGATAGGCTTTGTGATGTTTTCTTTTGGTTTTTATCGGTTTTCTTCAGTTTTTTTGAGGATTTCCTTTTTCTTTTACCTTTTCTTTTTCTTTTTTTCTTTGGGTTTCTAAGTTTTATTCAGTTTTTTGTTCCTTTCTCGGTTTTCATTGTGTTACATGATTTTTCTTTGGTTTTTATCTTTTATTTCATTATTATTTTCAAAACATGTCTACTTTTTTCACACACAATGTAAATTTATTTTCTTATATACATCAAAACATTTTTTAGGCTTGTTTATCATTTTTCAAATGTATGATTAATATTGTTTATTATATGTACTGATGTCTACTTTTTCATGCGCGTTGTAAGTTTTTCGTATATATATGAAACATTATTTATACATGTTTACTTTTTTAAATACCTGATTAATATTTTTCAAATATATTTTTGTTTCTTGATTTTCCGTATACATCAAGAATATTTTATACTAAGAATTTCTAAAAACATCCTACAATTTTTTAAATAGTATAATGTTTTTTAAAATACATGTTTTGATATCTACTTTTTCACACAAATTGTACATTTTTGGTATACACCTGAAACATTTCTTTTATGTACGTTTACATTTTAAAATACATTATTAAGATTTTTTCAAAAGGAAGTTTTGAAATATATTTTAAATATTTATCCAATACATGTTGAAACATTTTTTTCTAATGCTACCAAATTTTCGAAAAGTTTCACGAACATCTCTACTCCTAAAGGGGGATGATACGTCTCCGTCGTATCTACTTTTCCTCACACTTTTGTCCTTGTTTTGGACT
>CBMN010036666.1:0-11397 GCA_000582825.1 Hordeum pubiflorum
GGGAGGGAGGATCTCTCCCATGGGGGTGGCGCCATGGGCCTTGGCCCACATGGTGGCCGGTCACCACATGGCCACCACGCCCCACACCCCTTGGCCGGCCACTCCCCATGGCGTGGGGATTAGTCCCACATTCCTAAGGTGTGAAGGCTAGGATGCCCCCTTTGTCCTATATATAGAATAGGAGGCTACACCTTTTTGCTACAACAGATATTTCAATCTAGAGGGAACCTCCCCTCTTCCTTCAAGAGGTCTTTTTTCTCCCCGTTTTCTTCTACGTTTTCGTGGGAGTTAACTCCACCACACTACATCGTCGTGCTGCTGGAATTCCGGTCCAAAAGGGTCTTCTTCCGCAACCTCTGCTGGATCGAAGATCGGAAGTCATCGTCAAACACCGTATGTGTGCGAGTCCTACAAGGTGCGACATGTGTGGCACTCGACATCACCGGTATGTCTACGTGACCTTAAGGTCTGCGTGGACGTACGTCTTCATCGAGAACGTTTGAACGGGGACGTGATCCCGTCTTCGGTCTTCAAGGACCGAGTGGCAACTGGAGTCGCGAGGACTACACGGCATCGAGGTTGGACGTGTACGACTACATCAACCACGTTAACGCAGGAACGTTTCCCGCTTAATGGTCTACATACGGGTATGTCACCATTTTCCCTCCGTTACTATACATCTGCATAGTATAGATCCTTGGGCATATGGTTATCGTAGCTAGAAAAATCATTGTTTTCTATGCCGGAACCTATCAGTGGTATCAGAGCAAGGTCTATGTATAGATGTTTGGTACGGTTAGAACACATCGTGGATGTGGGCATAGATTCTTCAATTGTTACCCTCTCATGTGCATTTGTTTAGTATTGCGGCAATGTTTTGATGAAGCGGCCCCGACCGACCTTACGCGTACGCTTACGCGAGACTGGTTCCACGCTTGACATATGGCTTGTACCATATAAGTGGCCTTTGGGGTGTCTGTCTCTCTTACATTAGCGATACAACATTTGCAACGGAGGGCCCCGAAAGGGGTGTCATAGAGACAATTGTCCAATCGGTGTTGTGGCTGAAAGTTCGTAGGTAGAAAAGCGGTTCTATCTTGAAAGCCCTAGCATCCACGTAAAACTTGCAAAAGATAAAGTAGAGGCGTCTAACTTTAATTTGCAAAGGGGGCATCATAGCTTGTATGATTTTGTATTTATGCTTCCTGTTTTGCTTGTATTAGATATACGATGGTAGCATTATAAGATGATCCCTCACAAATAAAATACCAACAAAGTGTTCTCCCTTAGTGTGCACCATCTGGGAAGATCTCCATTATGAGGCACCATGTGACGATCGGGTGTCACACATTTTGGTGTTCACATTAGGTGGGTGTAACAAGCCTGGCATGCGGAAACATGGCCTTACTGCACAGCGAAAACCACTAAGGTTATTTTGGCGAGCCTAGCATGTACAAACATGGCCTCGGGACACAAGTGACCGAAAGGTTAAGCATGAGTCACATGAATGATGTGATCGACATTGAGATGTCCACCTTTGCAACTATATCGATGGCCGTGATGATCGGGGGAGGTATAGTTAATTGGATCGTGTAATCACTAGAAGAAACTATGAGGGATGTTTCGTCTAAGTGGGAGTTAGAAACTATGAGGGATGTTTCGTCTAAGTGGGAGTTCTAGAATTGTTGGATTAATTAAACATGAACTCATATTATGAACTTAGTCTTCATGTCTTAGCAAATATCATTGTAGATAATGTCATACCCCAATGTTTATATTGACTATGGCTTTTATGCGTGATGTAGAACTTAAAGTAGATGGGTCGAACTTCATTGATTGGCACCAATGCCTTAGAGGCATACTCGTTTGTAATGACTTGCTAAACGTAATATGAGAACCGCTAGGAGATGCACCTAATAACTCCGCGAGTGAAGAAAGATGATGATGAGTATCGTACTCGTCATTACTTATTCATGATTGTCTAATACGCCATACTTTGTTCTATGAAGTCTGAATTGCGAGTGCGTTTTAACGACACCAACACGTATGACGTGGTTGATGAACTCATAGCACCGTTCATATCGCAAGTCAGAGTTATGAAGTATGAGTATACGGACGGGTTTTCTTTCAACTATGATGGAAGGAAACACCTGCTTAGAAAGTCACTTGGCAAAATGTATGAGATACATAGACGCCTTGTGTATGAGTTGGACTACTGGAGGACTGATGACTTTGCGATAACTGGGTGTTGCGTTCGCTTCCTCCCAGCTACAAAGATCATGTCTTAGGCTATGTCATGGAAGGAGAATCGTTCACCTTTCATGAGCTCATGGCTAAAGTTGAAGAACTTTGAAAGTAGAACCAATTGCAGGAGAAGTCATCGACAGAGAAGGTATATTTGATATACATGTTATAAATGTTTTTCCCCACAAAACACTTGTTGCGGTATACTAAGTATTTGATGCTTGTTCTACTGCTTGAGAGTTGTTTGGAAGGGATGAGGTGACAATGCGTGTTGATGGTAATCAAGATAGTTGATGGCCAAAGACACTCTCCCTCTACATCTATCATTTGGATTAATGAATTTGAATAAATTTTGTAATCGTTTAATTGTGGACTTTATTGGTGTGTCTTGCATGTCGCGAGTGAATTATTCATATAAGCGAGAGACAAGTCAGTTGTTCTACTTTTATGAATAATATATTTTATGGTCATGTTTCGGTTATGAATGAGTTGTTCTTATTTTCATTCCGATGGTAGTAGTTTGAGCATTTATAAAACATTAAAAATACCAAGAGATATCCAAACTTAATAATGACATCATTTCCAAATGACACTACCATTTAAGTCATGATTGGTGTTGCATGAAGTTTTTAGATACTTGATCTTTTGACACACGCAAACCATGCCTCTTTAGGAAAGATGACTAAAACTCCGCGTTCTGGTAAAACAGAGTGTGCTACATTGTTGAATATCATACATAATGATGTAGTGTATTTTCAGCACGCGCGTAGTGAATATCATTATTTTGTAAATTTCATTGTGGACTTAGGTGAATATGTGTATTCACTAACGGAACACGAGTATGGAATTATTTGATGTGATCAAAGGGATCTCAGAATGAAGAAGGGTATTAAATTAACAAGAAAAACAAGTCTCTACGATTTGATCAAAGTGACAAATGATTTGAGTTAAGTCCTTGGCATACAGACTTGTGAAATATGTTTCACAAATTACGATGCTTGGAATACTTCAAAATTGTTGATGTGTCTGAACGTTATAATTGTACTCTATTGGATAGTGTATGGTCTAAATTATCTCTTACCAAGTTACCGTTATTATTAGAGTTATTATTTAAATAAGCAAACACTCACTTCAGTATAGGGAACCATCTAAGTTCGTAGAAACCAACACCGTATGAGTTATGGCGTGTCGTGGTTTCTAGGAAGTTTGATTTATATGTGATAAATCGAAATTATCTTTGTAGTGTGTCTATGGACACATCTTCCTCAACTAAAACCAAAAGGGCAAAACTTGTGTTGCTAAGTTTGGTATTTATCAAGAAGGAGTTTTTTGATGAATGTGATTGATGGAAGAAAGTGGAAGCCCAAACAAGGTTGTTGACCTTGCCTCCAGATATTAGAGTAGCAACGGAATGTGTTCCGGAAGCAAAACTCTACAGATAGAGGAGAAACTAATGATCATGACGTTTAAGTTGAAGCTTTTACTAAATTAAGTAGGTTTCAAGAATACATTTTGCCCCTTGTGCAAAATTAATATTCATGATTCACTTGTCATGTTAATGGAACAAGACATACCTACAAACTGCGGAGAAGCGATGGTAGACCTAAGTACGAGAAATGACTAAGAGTCATGAAATCCTATATTGAGTTACATTTAAGATTACTTGAATCTTATTGAGTAAAGAAGTTACTTGATATTCCCGATAACTACAAGGTTATAAGGAAGAAATGTAACATCAAGGAAAGACATAAAGATCGATTTGTCATAAAGAATGTTTTAACAAATTAAAAAGGTTGACTACAATAAGTAGCGATGCTTGAGTCGATAGGGTATTCACTACGATTAGTCCATAATGTGATCAATACCGTGTCTTCCTGAAATCCTGCATTTGAAGAAGTGTTATAATTGGTACAACAAGAAGGTTTTGGAAAACATATGGATGCTAGTGTCTCGTAGCCAGAATTCTCAATTTGATGGTATGATCAAAGGATTTTGGACTTAGCCAAAATATCGAGAAAATATGCATTTGCATGAAACTGAGTGGGAGCTGAATAGTTTCCTAAATTTAATATATGTGGACGAGATATTTTGAGTGGGAGCTATGTGAGTTTTATCCTGAACTTATATGTGACTGACATATTTGAGTGGGAGCTTGACAACATTCTTGTATGTTGATGACATATTGAGAATGGTGTAGTTGGTATATTAATGATTATTTAAATCTTTCATGAATGAAGTTGAACATGTATTAAACATCCAAATCTATCGAGATAGATTAGTACGTTTAATAACATTGAGTCGGAATACTTTCCTAGATTAGATTCTGAAGAAGTTCAGAATGGAACAAGCCAAGAAAGAAGTTCTTACTTGTATAATTAGGAAAAGTATTGAGTTAATCTCAGTACAACAATAATGGTTAAATAAATGAAAGAAATGGGATGTGCTACGTCCCCTATGCCTCAGTCATAGGTTATATCATATAAAACCAGTGTTGAGTACTCGACGTAATGTGACCCAAGTTCTTAGTAAGAAGAACAGGTTCCGAAGTGTTTTCTGAGTAAATCACTGAACAAGAGTTAAGTTTATCCTTCAGTGTCTAGAGAGAACTGAGGATATATCTCTAATTTGTAAAGGATAGTGAACTTGACCGTAAATGTTACGCTGGTGCAAGTCTTGACACTAACCTAGAAAATTGGAGATCTCATACCGATAAATGCCTAAGTTGAAAGAAACATGATTAGACATCGAAGTAGCATACAGTGCACTGTCGATAAAATCTACATTGATATAGAAGTATGTGGCTACTTTGGAAGTGGCAAGTGTGATAGTTTGGCTTAGGAAGTTCGACTTCTGACTGAGTGAGTTTTCAGTTTACACGGCTATGGGAAGGTCCGCGTGACCAAACGGATGTCGTTGTGAACACAAGGAAACAAAGTCTCACTCTACCGCCAAACATATACTTCGACATTATCACGTGATAATGATATGAATGTCAAATAAGGTGACATTAACGATTTGCAAAAGACATACGAATCTGAATGGTACAAACCGTTGACGGAACCTTTTCCACAAGCAAGCATGATCAATAACACAAGCAAGTAACAAATGCAACTAGATTATTTGTACTCTAGTGCAAGTGGGATACTGTTGGAAATATGCCCTAGAGGAAAATAATAAAGCATGTTTATTATCATATTTCATTAGGTCATAATAAGTTTAATACCATGCTATAACTGTATTAAGCGGAAACATTAATACACGTGTGGTATGTAAACAAACCAGGTCCCTAGTAGCCTCTATTCAACTAGTCCGTTGGTTAACTGATGATCAAGGTTTCCTGATCATGAGACATTTATGTCTATTGACAATGGGGTCATATCATTAGGAGAATGATGTTATGGACATACCCAATATAAGTATTGCAACGCGATCAAGTCACAAAGTTCAACATTGCGATAATTATGAAACGTAGTAACCTACTCCTTAGACCGTGAGATCGTATTTAATCACTATCATCGGAGGCTGCCTTGATTGCATCAACCGTCACACCATAACAGGGTGATCATAAAGGTGCCTCTCGGGTATTCCAAAGGGATATGTTGAGGCATATGTATGGAGATCGGGATTTGTCCATCCGCGTGATGGATAGATACTTCGAGCCCACTCGGTGAGATTACATCCGAAGCTGCAGTGTGTGACTAGGTCACGAGGATGGAATATCACGAGAACGAGTTAAGTAGCACTTGTCGATAACGAGATTGAACTAGGTATGATGATACCGACGATCAGATCTCGGACAAGTCAAGTATCAAAGTGACAAAGGGAATGGGACTCAACGTTTATGGATCAAGCGATAAAGTTAAATCGTAGAATGCACAGGGGTCATTATGGGCATCCAGGTCCTGCTAATGATCATTGATCGGAGAGGTATCTCGATCATGTCTGGAGTGTTCACGAACCGTAGGGTAACATACTTAAGGGTTCTATGACATATCGAAGATGGTTTTGGAACTATCGGAATTACCGGAGAAAAGAGAAGAAGGAATCGGAAAAGTTCCGTGTGGATCCGAAAGGTGTTCGGAGTGAACCGGAAGGTGTTCCAGAGCAAAAGGGGTTAAATAATATGTATTTATTATTAATTAAATGAATTGATAATTAATATCATTTTATTTTAATTAAAAAAGGTAGCCCACCCTAATTGGGCCCTCTTTTGGAAAGAGGCCCAATAGGGGAAAGGGGAGGGAGGATCTCTCCCATGGGGTGGTGATACGTCTCAAATGTATCTATAATTTTTTGCTTGTTCCATGCTTGTTTTGGTGACTTTGCTATATGTTTTGATGCACTTTCATATCCTTTTACAACATATTTGGGACTAACTTATTAACCTAGTGCCCAGTGCCAGTTTCTGTCTGTTATTGTCTGTGCATCGCAGAAAAAAGGTGAAAAATAAATATTACCGGAAAATTCCTGAAAAATTCTAGAAAATCTTTTATGAAGGAAGACTCCAGAAGCCCAAAGGACGGCCAGGGGGAGCCACCCCCTGGCCAGGCGGCCACCTGGCGCGGCCAGGGGCTGGCCGCTTGTCCAGGTGGGCCCACCCCTGGTGCCCTACTTTGGGTCTATTTATTCCTTTCGTCCGAAAAATCCCGAGGGAGGAATCCTTTTCCACGTTTTCGCCAATGTTTGGCCGCCATCACGATCCCGAGATCGGGATCAGCAGAAGTTCCTGTCCCGGCACCCTGCCGGAGGGAGGATTGATCTCCGGAGGCCCCTCCATCACCATGCTTGCCTCCGAGATGCTTCGTGAGTAGTTCCTCCTTGGACCTAGGGTTCATGGCAACAAACTAGTTGATGTATTCTCTCCAATCTTGTGCTTCAATGTCTAGTCCTTGTGAGCCGCCTATCATGATCAAGGCATATATGTTATAGTTTCTGAGTTGTTATGCTGTGTTTGCTGGGATCCGATGGATTATGAGATTATGTTCAGATTGTGGAAGTAATATATTTAGATCTCTTTTATATTGTTTTCTTGAGTGTTCTTGCATGTTCTTCGTTGTAGTTTATTACTTTGGCCAAGTAGTAGGTTGCAACTCCAAGAGGGAGCGTTATGCTAGATAATGGGTTCATGCCTCCTGATGTCCAGCTTGAGTGATAGAAACATGGGACTAGGGAATGTGCTGTTGCCATTAGGGGTAAAACAGCGGTGCTTGTGACTGCGCGTCACAAGGATTGCTTACATTATGCATAGAGTGTTAAGGCAATCGTCCGTTGCTTTGTGTTCCTAACATTAGTTGTGGCTCGCAACTTAATACCAGCGAGATGTTCTGGATATATATCTCAAGGTGGATGATTAGTAAGTAGATGCTGATGAATAAACGGTCTACTTGTCTTGGTGTAATACCCATATAATTGAACCTTGCACTCTCTGTAGCATAATTAGCATTGCCGTGCGTTCATAATTCTGTCAATTGCCCAGCTGAAAATAAAGATACAAACATGATCAAAACAGTAGCCTCAACCATGTTAACACACAAAAAGAAACCTAATCCGTTTTGGGCTGCCTCCCAATAAGCGCTTCTTTAATGCCATTAGCTAGGCATAAGTATAACGATGCTCACAAAAGAATAAGAGTTGAAGCACAAAAGAGAGCATCAAAGGAGCAAACATAAACCATATTTAAGTCTAACATGCTTCCTATGCATAGGCATCTTGTAAGCAAATAAATCAATAAAGCACAAAGTATTAAGCATAGGAAGGTAAAACAAGAGCACCTTCAAGATTTTCAACATGGAGAGAGGTGTTTTAGTAACATGAAAATTTCTACAACCATATTTTCCTCTCTCATAATAATTTTCAGTAGCATCATGAACAAACTCAACAATATAACCATCACATAAAGCATGCTTTTCATGATCTACAAGCACATAATTCATATCAAGCTCCAAAATAGTGGGGTAAACATTAACTAAAGTCATGACCTCTCCAAACCCACTTTTGACAATATAATAACAAGATGATTGATCACTCTTCAAAGGTATGGGACTCCTTCTAGCTAAAGTCAAGACCTCTCCAATCCCATTATAATTTATATCATCAAGCAACATAGGACCATCATCTAGAGCATTATCATATAAACTTTCTAAGCAAAACTCCTCATTATCCTGAATATCCATAGTAGGCACAAATAGAGGATTATCATAAGATTTATCAAAATAGCAAGGATTATCATAAATAACAGTAGCAAAATCATCCTTGCAAGTTTCATTCATAGGGGCATCATGGCCACAAGTATAGCAAGCATTAATTTCATCAAAAAGGGATATTTCAAAAGAATCCATAGGATCATAGCAATCAATATAGCATTCGTCCTCCTTTGGTCGGCATGGAGGGCAATCATATAATGTAAGAGTTAAAGAGTTACTCTCATTAGAAGGTAGGCATGGGTAGCTACTCCATTCTTCCTCCTTTTGTTTGTCACTCTCCTCCTCTTTTTCATCCAAGGGGCTTTCGGTTTCAGCAATTTCTTCTTCCATAGAGTCCTGCAAAGCATTAGTCTCTTCCTTTGGGGGAGAGAACCTTTTAAGATAGTCAGTAATATGAGCATTATCATTATAATTCTCAAAGCAATATTTAAGTATAGCAAGACTCTCAGATTTATAAGGGGCATCATCAATATCCTCAAGAAAGGAAGTAATTTCATAGGCACCCTTAAAAGCAACAAATTCTTCTATTTGTTCTACATCAATGTCCCTTAGTATAAGAAGCCAAGGTTTCATTTTCATTACACCAACATTGGAAAGGAAGGTGTTGAAACATCATGCAGCTACAAGATTCATCACAACAAAAAGATATGGTCTCATGGTGATCTCGCATCCCATGTTGATACAAACAACTCAACAATAAAATAATGTTCATCTTTTTTTGGTCTTGTGGTGATCTTGCATCCCATGTTGATACAACTCAAGAATCAAAATCATGTTCATCTTGTTTTGGTCTCATGGTGATCTCGCATCCCATGTTGATACAAAAAACTCAAGAATCAAAATCATGTTCATCTTGTTTGGTCTCATGGTGATCTTGCATCCCATGTTGATACAATTCAAGAATCCAAATCATGTTCATCTTGTTTTGGTCTCATGGTGATCTTGCATCCCATGTTGATACAATACAAGAATCCAAATCATGTTCATCTTGTTTTGGTCTCATGGTGATCTTGCATCCTATGTTGATACAACTCAAGAATAAAATATGTTCACCTTGTTTGGTCTCATGGCGATCTTGCATCCCATGTTGATACAAATCAAGGATAGAAATAAATGGCTTGTGAAATTTTGTGGCATACTAGCCGCATAGGTGTGAAGCTCGGGCCAAATAAAATAATATTTGCATGTCATACACTAGTAAAAAAAGCTTATCCCCAACTTTTATTGCTGGCGCGCCAAATTCAATCCACGTCACTGCTATTTTTTTGAAATAGTGATGGCGTTGCATTTTTTGGTACGCCAGCTATAACAGGTTACTGCTGACGTGCCGTAAAAATCCACGTCACTAGTATGTGGGGTCCAGTAGTCTGGCCCCACGCAAGTTATTGCTGGCGTGTGATTTTTGTGCCACGCCATTAATATTTAAAGTAATGCTGGCGTTCGACTTTTTTCCACGCCATTGATAATTGAATCAGTATGCTAAAAAAAAGGAAACTTTTGAACCATTTACTGATGGCGTGTGAGTTAAATGAAACGTTGTTAATAATACAATTGTGCACGCCAGTAAAATATACACATACAAGCACCACAACTTCAAAGCCAAGACTTGTGCATGTACGCCTCAATTCAAACCAACACTTGTCGGCGCGGCCAAAACTCGGATGACGCCGCGCACTCCAATGACGACGACGACGTCGTCACCGCGCTCGCCGATGACGTCGTCGCGCTCGCCGACCTAGTCGCTGCGCTCTCCGACGACGTCATCGCGCTCGCCGCTCGTCGGCGACATTTTTTTTGTTTTCTATTTTTCTTAATGCTAGCGTGTGAGAAACTAGCACGTCATTACTATTTGTATTACTCTTGGCGTGGATGGATGGCACGCCATAGATGAGTTTTTATCACAGGCGCCATATTAATGGAGTCGGGTCCCTACGCCAGCAAGGCCATTTTTGACACACCATAGATGAGCTTTTCTCTACTAGTGATATTTGCCTAGTTGACAACCTTGATCAGTATGGAGTTCAAACTTGGTAAAACTAAACTCAATGCATCCAACCATATATGCTTAAAATATTCACTAGCCCCATGTAGTAGGATGCCCTCTTATTAGATACTAGTAGATACGCAAGTGAAACAAGGCACACAAAGTAAATCTTGCATGCTATTTATATCAGCTTGATCAACAAATTAGCCAGATCGCTTATGCATTACCTTCATATGAATGCATGTATCTTCCAAAATAAATTATATGATTGATGATTATCCTATACTAATTTTCACTAGATAGAACATAATGCGTTTGCAATATTGAGAAGTTCCAAATATGACGATAAAAGATATATAGTTTAGTCTCATATAGCTAAACTTGAATTGAGAAATTTCATAGACTTAATCATATCCATATGAATATAAATGTATATATATATACTTCTGTTTGGTTACACTACGAGCATACAGTCTATGCTATGTTGGTGATAATACAAGCAAGAAGAAATCACCATACTTCATTCGGTTATGCTACACATGGGCACAATGTTGCTACATGATGTTAGTACTAATACAAGTGAAGTTAAACTTCATAAAATATTCATATGCACTTGAAATCTAAAATTTCACTTAGTCATGGGTCCGTATATGATATGTTTGAGACTACAAGGAAGCAAGTGTGAATACAATTGCATGTAGGAAATTAACCCACATATCATAAGATAATCCCTCATATGGATTAAAACTACTCCAAATGTCTTAAGAGTATAAACTATGGTCAAATATCAAAACTACTCCAATGCCTCAATAGTATAAACTATGGTAAAATATAGAAATTACTCAAATGCCTCAAGAGCATAAACTATGGTCAAATATAGAAAAAATACTCCAATGCCTCAAGAATATAATATATGGACAAATATAGAAAATACTCCAATGCCTTAAGAGTATAAACTATGGTCAA
>CBMN010036668.1:65-15219 GCA_000582825.1 Hordeum pubiflorum
CTTATATAGAGTTCGCCACCACCAGCCGAGCACCTCAGTAAATGCTAGTTAAAGCTATGTTACGGGAACTACTGCTTTAACTAGAGCGTTACTGATAACGCACGATTGATTAATCCTTGAGTTCCCGTTGACTGAGTGCGGCGGTGGCCATCCGAGTGTATCTTCAGGCGCGTCCGAGTGACTCTTCAGGTCTGACCGAGTGTACTTCCAGCTCTGGAGCTTCAATGTCGATGAGGGTCCCAAGGTGGGCCAAGAAGTCAGCCTTGTGACCCTACCCATGGTAGACGACCTCATCACCAATAAAGTCTACAAGAATAAGGTGCGTAGTAGATATCACATGTCCGCGCGTTTGAGACGGGTTTAAGGGGTTTGGCTATAGATGCTCTAACAAGGACCAGATCAGCAGCTACCTCTCGGCTCTCGCAGAGCATAGTGCACCAGCGAGTTGTGCTTGTCGACCAAGTCAGACGTGTGCAACCACATTGTCGTGCTCCTTGAGTTGTTGGCTGACCGTGTGTGTGCGGACATGCATCAACTCCGACGGGAGTTCGTCTCGTGCATTGCACTTATGGGTGACCACTCAGCCCAACTCTAGCCCATTCCCTAAAAATAAAGAAGAAAAACGGCAGAGCATGTTTACTTCACTAGAATTTGGCCGGTTCTAGACAATCCCCTATACTTAACGGAATAAACAATAAATTTGAATGTAACTTGAACAACCACCGAAGCATAATCTAATTTAAACAACCACCTAAGCATAGTCTAGTTCAACATATAATTTACATAAACAACCATCGAAGCATAGTCTAATTCGACACATGATTTACATTAAAAACCACAGAAGCGTAGTCTAGTTCAACCCAATATTCCATGACAAATCTCGCAAGCAAGAAAGCACAAATCCTTCAAAATCAACGGATGACATCGTTTCTCGTGGATCAGTGACATGGCGGGCATGGCTTGGCATCCAGTGGATTGTTTAACTTTCATGGGCCCATGCTAGTTGATGCAACGGGTGGTGGCTAGCAATCTGTCGTGGCGCGGGCAACTACAATCGATGGTCTCCTGGTCACCAACCTCGCCGACTTGTGGGCCAAGGATGCGACGTCCCCAGCTTTCAGTGACGCGGTACTAGTTGGACAGAGGTAATTACCATTGAATCTTATGACTTTTTCTTATGATTGGACCTATATATATTTTTTTCCTTCGAAATTGTTATTTCTGTCAACTGCGAAATAATTATTTTTCAATCAACTTATAGGCCATCGGATCTGCGCAGCAATTTGCGTAATTTTTTTTTATTTCACGAAAAAGGCTCCGTTAATCTCAGCTGATTGAGAAAAATTATTTATATGGGATTGTTTTAAATCTAGCCACACCCGTGACACCGAATATGTATAAATAAAGCCCTGTTAATTTAGCGCTTTTGCTAAAGCTCATGTAGATGTGTCTTAAGGATTGCACATTTAAGGAGTTGTTTGATTTGTAACTAAGTTTACGAAAGGTTGCCACATCTAAGGTTAGATAAGTTTGACCAATTTAGATAGATGTTTGATTCAAACCACACCTTAGACAATCCATACTAGGGTCTTACATCACATACACTAAAAAAACGTGGCAAGATTTTTTCAGGCTTGCCAACTTATGGCTCTCATTTTAAAAAACTAACTTTAGTCAAGTGTTGCGACATTGCCGGACAAAATGTGACATTGCTAGGTATAGAACCAAACAACCCTTAAGTCCTATGTCATTCACTTTACGCGGAGATTAATGCCTTTTTTTCTTTTTATGTTTAACTGAGGCACTTAGATGTGCAATAATTATGATACATGGATGTGTTCTAGACAGACTCATTATTAGTTATTCTTTGTGGAGCACTATAACTTTTTTTTAACATCAATGGAGCACTATAACCTGGTGAAACGTGGGGCACTGGAATTGACATTTACTACTTGGGCTTTATTTACAACCCGCGTTTGAGTAAGATTTTTTTTTAACAAACACCGGCGGAGGGTTCCCAACCCCACCTGAATCATTACACTAAGAGCCAAAAAGGCCAAGTGTTACAAGAGGGCGATAATGCGCAAGAAGGTGTATTGGCGTCAAGAGCTGGCAGACATATGCTAAAAATCACTAATGATGTTCCTGATAGTGATGCTGACGTTGTGATTCTCGTGCCGGAACATAGACTACACGAATTCCAAATCTTCCAAGGCATGGTGAGAGCCATGGAGGGCCAAACGCTGATGACGAGTCCGGCCGGAAAAGGAGATGTCCCAAGTGAGGGCAATGGAGGGGTGTGTGTGATGGACGAGAGTAATATTTTTCGGTTGTTCAGCCGAATCATGTGCATGTAGGCTCGAGGATCAGATGGGGATGACATATCAAGCTCGTGCCAGGATCTAGAGACGGGCCGCTACGACATGACCGATTGAGGCCGAGAAGACGGGTCCAAATACCGCGATTTGGTTTAGAGGGACCAATTGGGATGACTCATTTAGGGAGGAGTTGCGAGGCATACTGAACAACACAACCAGCCGCCGATGGTGGTGGCTGGTGGTAGGGGAAGGTGGGAAGAAGAATTTGGCTAACTTTGCTAAAGGTTGAAGGTGAAGGGGGGCCATCGGATTTCACCGCAATCCAATGGCCTCAACAAAATCAACTGGATTTTTCTTAAATAAATATTTTTAATAGCGTGTCCTTATTTGCATAATAGGACAATGTAAAATTGGAAGGATGCAATTTCAACACTAAAAAGCCGTGTAATCTATTAATCTGGAAAATGAGGTTGATTAAGTTTTCCTTTCAATACATACTATCTTGATCCACTAGTATAATATAATCCGATAATACAATGTTTCGTTCTCACTACATACGGAATTTCTTCATTAAACTAGCAAGATGCCCGTGCTACGCCACGGAATCACAAAGATCGTAGTGAAACATTGTTTATAGTGAGGAGTCTATGTTGCTACAAAACAGTAAATAAATGTATGAGACATTGATCAAGTGATGTTATATTGTTGATAGGTATACAACGAGCGCAATGAAACATGGTGTTTTCAAATGATAAATCCTTCCATCCAAGATAAACATTTTCTCCAATTTCCATGGTACGGCCCTGCTTGGTGGTGCGAGCTGATGCAATCGACAACGACAAAAACAACTTGCCATAGTTCAGATAAACAGAACAAATCCACTTTTGAATGTCGATCTTTCGGTTCAAGATAAACTGAACTTGCCACGCTGATGTATGTCTGAACAAATTGACATCTGAATGTCAATCTTTCGGGCTTAAGATACATCTGAAAGTCTACCTGACTTTGAACTATGGATCAGCAGTTCAGCACACGCGCAACACCTTATGTCTATCTTAATTTGAGACAATAATGCTAGGACTACATGCAGTACAATTTTCCCCTTGGGCAGACTATAGGAGTATCCCTTTGCAAAATGTTTGAAGTTGCCTTTCTCTGTAAAAAAAACCACGTTGCAATCTCTCCACAACCATGTTTGTAATATCGTCCATCAGGTGGCACTTGTTTTTACTTTTAGAAATTGGTGTCACTAAGCACTACCACTTAAATAAATAAATAAAAAAATCTACATCTCCATAGATCTACATCTACACCACTTAAAAAGAACGTAAGGTTTCGTGTTTCGCTTTTTTTCCCACCACCCCTTCGTCCAACCTTCCTCATACAATAATCAATTATCTTAATTACTTATCTTCTGAGTCAATTCCATTTTAATTTACTTACTAAATTTTTCATCAAAATATAAAAATATAAGGTAAAACACAGACATAATTTGATAAACATTTATTTACATAGTATTATTAACATGGGCAAGTAAATCACAAGCTAAGGTACTAGAATATTTGCATCATGTTGCAATTGCATGTGTAGTGTCCTGTCGTCCTTCACTCTTATCCTCACCACCTTTTCGTCCAACCTTCCAACCTCCATTGATTTTTTTTCAGTTTTTTCATCCCCTTATGGTATAACAATAAATACACAGCCAGACATCTTTGGCAATCAAATAAATTGCAATAAATTCATAACAAAGAAGCAAATAAATATCAATCAATCTCTTACATTTGGTTGCCCAATAAAGTAGATTAATCATGGGCACATACCTATTTTACCAGTTTAAGAAATAGCTAAAAAGTCTACACTTTATAAGCAAAATATCCAAAATATAATCTTATTTGTATATTTGCTTTCCATCAAGATTTGTCCCGTATAGTATTCTTATTGTGTTAAAAAATATTTGACCCCCATGGCAACTCATAAGCACATACCTATAGTATCTAAAGAAGCACGGTTAAAGGGATAGTTCAGTTCATGCATTCGTGACCACTCGTCTTGCCTGGAGCGTGCTTGTATGTTTTATGTTGCCTGCATTGTTTTCCAGCTAACTGACGCATAGACACTTCCTTAAAATTGTGTTGTCTGATCATATTATGAAAAATCTCACAAGGATAAAATATGAATAATTTTCTTATAAAAGAAGGTAAATAGTATCCTGGCCTGAAATAATTCTGACGTTATTAACCTAGATGGAGGTGTGGATAGAGGAGCGAGACAAGGGGGTTAGCCTGGCCCAGGGGCGGGAGAATTCCAATGCCTAGCAAGCTATGATGGGTGCGGCTTTGTCTTGCTCAGTGCGAGAACGAGTGTCTCCTCTTATGGAGCGCGCGAACTGGGGCAAACCAATAGCACTAGTTAGCTGGCTTCTTTCGTTTTTTTACTTATATTTATATTTTTCAATATTATAAATACATATTTCCCCAAAATTATTTACTAATTTTTAAAAGTGATCATCGTACATTTAAAAAATTCTCATGTAGTGTAAAAAATATGCGCACAACTTCTAATTTTGCTGATACCATTCAAATTATTTTTTCTAACATTTAAAAATGTTCACGCACTTCAAAAATATGTTCATGACTTTTGTTGTATACGATGTAAGACATATGTGTTCCTTTCAGAAATATGCCGGGGCATTCATTTTTCATGATTTTTTAAAATGTTATAAAAATGTAAAACATGTTAATGTAGTTTAAAAAATGTTTCTTACCATTCATAAAAGTGAGGTTTTGAAAATGTTAACATGTTTCAAAATCATGGTCATGTCATTTTTAAAAATGTTAATACAATGTAAACCAAATTCATGTAAACTAAAAATATATTATTAATATTCAAAAAATGTTTAACGTATATTTGAAAAATGTTTAACATGTGTTAACCCATATTGGACGAGCCCATCTGGTGATCGCCTACCGCAAGACAGTAAAATGTGGGGGATTTAACAGTCAAACATGACGCCTCAGATCTAGTGATAGAACATCTTTAGCTAGAGAATGGACTTCATAGTTTGCATCTCCACTCTCATGCTCCACCCAAACATCTTCATATTTTTCCATCTTGAGTTTAACATCTCCGAAAATCATGCTGCTAGCCTCGTGGTAGTAGATGACTTACAGTCGCTAAGCAGTCCGTCACCACATGTATCGTGCTAACATATAGGTCATCTGCAAGATCCATTTCTTCTCTACATGGCATCTCCTCTACAATTTCTGGCTCGGAGTAGCTCTTGGTAAATGGACTCATGAATTGATCTTTGAAGTCTAATAACAACCCTCCAGGCCCAAAACATAACACCGAAAAGTCGAGTCCAGGCCCCCTCAGTAATTTTGCAAGCTCGAAATGCGCCCACTTTGTCAAGCCCAACGATAGAGCCGGAAGCCCAGCACAACCCTACTATATATAAGTGGCTTGGCACGGTGAGCGTCTCCCCTTTTTCGCCCCTGCCGCCGCCGCACTTTCTTCCTGTCTCGCTCGCCTCCCACAGCTTGCCGTGACCTCGGAGAGACCCGACCCCTCGCTTCAGGTTCCGTTCCCACTCCCCACCCCCCCTCTCCAGTCGATTCGTGCGTACAAGTGGCGATTCGTGCGAGTCGAAGCGCCCGATCGATTCGCTTCTGATCTATTTCGGTAGATGAATATATGATTTCGTGCGGTTCGAAGTGTAGACGAAACGTAGATCGAAGTGGTCATTTCGTGCAATTCGAAAGTCTCGATCGATTCGAATCTGATCGCTTATAGTAGATGATGTGTTCGATTTCGTGCCGTTTGATGGGTGGAATGATGTAGATCTATTTCATTTCTGTGCGATATGAACTGCAGTTGGTTCGTTGTAGTAGACCTGTGCGATTCGGTGGTAACATGTGCAGTAGATGCAGGAGATGAACTGCAGTTGATTCGTTGTGGTAGATCTGTGCGATTCGGTGGTGACATGTGCAGTAGATGAAGGAGATAAACTGCAGTTGATTCGTTGTAGTAGATGTAGTCTTGCAGTAGATACTATTCTGTGCGATCTGCATCCACTTCAGTTGATTTTGTATGATTCGTACAACATTTGTTTCAGTGTATGAAGTCTGCAGTCGATTCGTCGTATCCTATAAATTCTTATTTTTCTGATAACTGAAAATTTTCAGTGAACAATGGACGGCATCACTCCCGAGATCCTGGTAGAGTTCCACCTTGCAAAACTTCACCGTGCTGGGAAGTACAAGGGATGTGTTCGTTGAGTACCCGCAACCCAATGGTATATTTTCTATTCCTAGACACGATGACTGTACTCTGTCCCCTTAATGTATGTTCGCAAGCAGCTTTTGTGCACCAGCTGAATCAAACTGCTTATTGCTGATTATCCAATTTAGCATGTTGCTGATCTTATAATGCTACTCTACATATTTATCTGACTGCCTAATAGGGGTTCCCCTTGAAGAATTGATTATGTTTTGTATCCTAAATCCTAATACGATATATTCTCAGTGTGTTTGCCTTCCTAATAGTTGATCTGACTCTCATCTTCAGCTTAAGATGAAGACACCCTATGAGACCAAATGGACCGGATGCTCAACCTTTTATATATCCTGAGCTCACTGGTTCAAACTTTGATGAAACATCTCATTGTGCTTGGTTTTGCTTATTTTAGTTAGATACTTCTCGTGATCTAACCCTACTCATTTGTATGCCAGATGACTGGTATGATATCCGTGAGACCCCGATTCCCATTCCAAAAGATATTGTCTGAAAGAAGAAAAACGAGCCCTACAAGGCACATGCCCCAACAAGTGAGTAGTGCATAATTTAGTTTGAGATGCAAATTAAGTGCAGTGTGCTTCCTCTATAAGCTGCTACAGATATATGTAAAAATGAGTGTTAGACTCTTTCATTTTGAGAACATTTTTTACCTCTTCATAATTCATAGCACAAAACATATGCCAATTTGTATTGATACATTCTTTGATATACTGTTTGTAAATACAAATATCATAAATAACAACATAGTCATGCTTATAATATATATGGTCTTGTAAAGTGAAACTCTTATCACAAATAATGTTTTATTTTAAATTTACTTTGCGATGCTTTAGAAAAAAAATTAGTAATTATTTTTCGTGGGATTACCAATAGTGCTTTGGAGTGTATATGTAACAAATAACTTCAGTGGTTCCTAAGAGGTTTCTAGAGTACTAGACTACCAAGTTTATTTGCAACAAAGAAGAAGATTCTAGAGTATATGAGGTGATTGTCCTTCAATCCCCTTCTATTCTCGCTCATTAGTACCACTAGCTTGTTTCACGGTCATAATTGTTCTTGGTGTTGGGGGATTTCGCAGATAGTCATCATATGTATTTGTTGTTGGAATCATATTCTATATGATTAGTCTTGCTTTTCTCCCAAAGATATCATCAACATTCCTAAAACATTTATACTACAAAGAAGTTCATTTGAAATTTATGCCTTTAGTGGGCTAATTCTTTAATTAACTATAACACTATAAACTTTGACTATTTAGCTCAAGATCTCCCCCTACACCATTATAAGTAATACTTATGTGTAAAAGTATTACCCTATGGTGTGATAGATAAGGCCACCTCCACCTAAATCAATCCTCCTTCGGCTCAATGTTTTTACTCTATTATGTCACTCGTACTACACCATCAGTGTCATCTCCACCTACAAATTGATGTCATCTCTACTCATAACTCAAAGATCCTTACAATTGTGACTATTTTGATTCTACAGATTCGCCATTGCATTAATACACATGAGAGAGCATATGTATAAAGTTTAAACAACGCAACTCATAGGACCAACTATTGATGAGTGCATCCCACATCGTATTTTGCTTAGCATTTTTGCATCATAGATGTAGGATTTACTACATTTTACCACGTTCACGAGTCCATTTTGTTGGATTTCACTAGGATCCCAAGAATCAAGAGATTTAGAGCATTCCTTAGAAAATCCCAATTTTTGGTGGGCAAGTACATTGATTGGAAATCACAAGAAGCTTCTTTAAGAAGAGATGAACACGTAGGAAGAAACTATGCTTCGCCTGAGGGTCCATAAACGAAGGCAATGCGTGATACGAGCGTGCCCGAACATACCACATGCCATCACTTTCTCCTGGTTAACTACTTCCACCCCAAGCAATTGGATCTTAATTACAACAAACAAATAGACTCCACCCTACAAACCAATACCAAAAACCTCACCTCTGAAAAGGGATCTGAAGTGGCTATCAACATAAGGTAGCCACCTCGCCATTACTTCGACCATGGAGTCCCCGACATAGAGATACATCGCCCTTCACCCCATCGTCATTGACTCTCTCATCCATCTGATTGTAATTATCAAATCTATTGTGGATTCCTACGCGTATCACTTTAATCATTCATATGAATCCATATGAAGTCATAGGCATTTTTCTCACTATGAATATGGTCATGGTTTACAACCTTTCTAGCCACCTTCTCGTCCAACTTCTACTTCCTCACAAGCTTGCCACCAGTGGGCATTGTGGGCCACCACTTCTAAGCAATTTTGCATTAGTTCCTAAATCCTTTCCCACATAGGAATCTTGTCTAGATTGTAATCAATGACATTTGTAAACCCATAATTCTCCTAAATTAGCACATTTTCCCCATGAAAATACCATGGGTCACCATCCATCACCCTCTTCCATTCAGCTACGAATTGAAAGTGCACCAAGAATAGATTTGCCGCCAACACCTTGAATTCCACTTTGTGTGCTGAAACCCACACTATTGGCATGGCGTTGAAATACACCAAGCGCTTTAAAGGTCTCAGCGTGTGTACCCTAATGAGTCCTAGCCATCTAACCTCATGTATCATGTCCTCCAGCTCCACCGGAAACCATGTTCATCTACTTCTTCATCATGCAGATTTAATCCCTCAAACCTATCTTACATAGTAGGATCCAGTTGTGCCCTAGCATACCTGCCAATGCCATAAAGGTCGCTTATTCTGCTACCCGTACCTCGTTCTCTATTCTTCTTCTCTGGCGGATCGATGCAACTCCATCTTTCCTTGGACATTGATGATCTGTGACATCGACAGACTCATCCTTCTCCCAGTTTCCACCATGACCAACACCCTTCTGATCTTGCTTTGCCACGATGAACCATCGGTCCCAAAAAGACTCGCGGCGTGAAAATCTATAGGACTCTTGGTCACCAAGAGAACCGTAGTAAATTGACATGATTTTGTAGACTTCGATAGGGATCCACCGGAGGGCAGTGTAAACCTAGAAACATTAGGGCAACCATTTGGGCATCCACTGCATGTAAAACAACATCTAGTTTTTAGTGCAAACAAGGCTTTCTCCAATAAACTTGGCATTAGCATCCCGACATGCAACTGTTGCAGGCCTTTGTCGCCGTGCCTAGACAACCCAACATCAACATTCAACTTCATGTCGCCAACAGCAGAGGGAAAGCCATGTTACCATCGACACGAGCTCCCATCGGGACATAATTTGGAGACTTGTTGCACACCAAGGCAATCTCCAAGTCTTCTTGGTACTATTGATGACATCCATCATAGAAAGAGTACTCCTAAATTTGTCATTGTGAATTGCCCTCCTTCGAGCTCACCAGATGGCCCATAGGGTAATAAGCCCTCGTGAAAGCTCCAACTAATGCATGGATTCAAACAACTAGAACAATCATAGCCGGTCATTCGTCCAAATGGTTAGAGATCATATGTTCCAGTGTTGCTTCATCTCCCAACGCCCATACACATCGTGCCATCCGACATTCAATCAAGGCATGGCGCCAAGTGTCCTCAACCACATTGCAAAAAACAACTAGATTAACCTTTATATGGAACTGGAATGAATAGTGGTGAATCCTATTCGCTGCTCTCCGCAGCAAAATGCCACTGCTTCACACTTGCAAGCGAGCGACATCCAGATGGGCCAACCCAATACCTAGGATACGTGCAAGAGATCCCGGTTCTTGAAGGTTTCGGTTACTAGTTTAATTTTCTTCTTTTTTCCCTATTTTTTCTGTTAATATCTTCATGTTTTTCCCTGGTTTTCTCTTTTTCATTTTACTGTTTTATTTTTTTTACAAAATTTCGATAAATTTTGAAAAGTTGTTCCATTTTTTTAAAATGTTCAGATTTTTTTTCCAATAGTTTCAAATTTTTGGTCGCGTTCTTAAAAAAGGTCACCAATTTATAAAAACTTTAAAATTTGTTTGCATTTTTCAAAAATGTTTGGAATTTAAAAAATATTCGATATAAAGTCTTCACACTTTTATAAAAAAATTAGTTTTTTTTTAAAATGCACTTCCTCTGTCCCATAATATAAGAGCGTTTTTGTGGCTACACTAGTGTCAAAAACGTTCTTATATTATGGGACAGAAGGAGTACTAAAGTGTAATAATATTGTATTTAAAAAACATATTTAAAAGAATGCTTGACAATTAAAAAATTGTTTTTTATTATCTATTAAAAATTCACAATTTCAAGAATTATCTTAACTTCAGAAATTGTATGTTAATTTTTTAAAATATTTACCTTTTTAATACAAAAACCGACTGAAAATTTAGAAAATGTCTGTACAGAACAATACTGTTCAGTACATTAGCTCACTGATGGGCCAGGCAACTTTGCGAAGAACCTCCCACGAACGGCGAGTTTAGCCCATCCGCTTCATTACCCTGGCAGCGTACGTGTAATTGTTATGAGTATGAATAAGGTTACATGTGTTTCTGAAAAAAAAATATATTTGCGAGTCGAAATCCACCTAAACAGAGGAGTGTTGTGAGCGTGTTGTATGAACCGTATTTAAGGCGGACAGAAACCGAGAATCTTATGTGCACGAATTCCATTTGCCGGCTGATAATTAAAGTTTCTGTTTTGCTTTGGCAAGAATTGCAGAGCTTTGAACCTGTCGCTAATTTGGTTTCCTGCAGGCATATCATGTCAGCACTCGCCTTGTAGATTGTGCTTAGGATATCGACCTTCTTGTCTTTGTCACCTAGTCCTCTAACATTCCCGTTAATGATCCTCGTATGATACTTAAGAGAGCATCTCGGTGGATCTTATGTGAGTTAAGCAGTTAGGTATCATCTCACGCTGTTAAAACAAGACAACAAAAGAAGAGAGTGCCTAACCAACAGTGGATTGTTTATCATTTGGTTTCACTCGAATTTCTGCTCCTATCAGATACTCCCTCCTTAAAGTAACATAAGGTCTCGCGAGCAACTGGGCCGGCCCACTTAATATGAAAGAAATAGCGGGAAAAAGAGAGCGAAGGTGGGGTTTGTTTCAAACCTGGGTCTTCTAGATAGTTTATGGCAACGCTAGCCACTGCGTTATGTGTTCAATTTGTGATGAACTGTAGGGCGCGGCTTACTTAAGGTAAAAGAGCTATTTTCTTCTATCGTTTTTTTTTAGTTTTATTCATTTTTGTTGGTTTTTTCTCTTTCGCTTCTTTTCTTTTTTTCCTCCAGTTTTTTCATTCTTTTTGCACTTGTTTCTTTAGTTTCATTTTTATTTTTCATTTTTCATTTTTTCTAATTTTTTTGTTTTTTATTCTTCTCCATTTTATGTTTGGTTTTCTTTCTTCTTGTTTTTGATTTTCTTATTTTTTTTTCACTCAGCATTTTTGTATATGTCAAAAAACATTATTTTAGTAAGTGATCAACATTTTTATATACACGTTCAACATTGTCCAAACGCTTATTCAATATTTTTAAATACTTGTTCAACATTTTGCAAATACTTATTCAACATTTTTCAAATACTCGTTTAATATTTTTTTAATACTTACTCAACACTTTTAAAATTCTGCTTCAACATTATTAATACTTACTCAAAATTTTCAAATACTTGTTCAGAATTTTCCATATACTCATCCAATATTTTTTAATACTTATTCAATATTCTTAAAATACTTGTACAATACATTTAATATTGATTCAACATTTTAAATACTTATTCAACATTTTTCAAATTCTAGTTCAACATTTTTTAATAATTACTTAACATTTTTCCAAATGTATAATATTTTAAAGCATAAATAAAAGTACAAAAATAAATAAATAAACGAGAACAAAAAACAGAAAAAACAGGCCATGGCCTCCGCACTGCTGGGTCGGCCCATCTGGGCCTGCCCCTGACGCGAGAGCTTCCCCTTGTCTTGCTTAAAGCAAGACATATAGGGGCGCCCAACAATAGCTGACCGGTCCAATGTGTAGGCGGTATCCGGACATTTCCGTGTCTGTACCGTGCCACGTATGTGCTGGATATAAGGGTTGCCGGATAATCCAGTCTTTTGGGCCGAATTTGATAGATCCGATCAAATGTAATAGATCCGGTTAGACGGTAATTTGCGTCGAGACAGTGAAGGGCCAGCCCGCCCGAGCCTTTGGGAAAATATTGGGTCCAGTTGTAGATGCAGCCTTGAGGGAACGGCGTCGTTCGCTTGTTCGATGCTCCCTCGGAGACGTACGCCCCAAGCTGACAATCACTCGTTATTAGGGACCTGACAAATAAACGTGCAAGCGGTTTCACTTCCTCGTTCCTTGAGATCGGACCGCCATGAAGCTCAACAGGGTTCGCCGCCGCCGCCGTGATGTAAGCCCTTGTTACTTGTTTTCTGTTCGAGATCGATCTACCATCAGACACTAATTCCCCTCCCTCTCCCTGGATGAACGACGAACTATCACCTGCTGAAGGTGGACAGGTTTATCAAGCTGCCCGACGACGTGCTACTCAACATCCTGGAGAGGGTCGGCACGCTCGACGCCGTCAGGACCTGCGTCAACTCCAAGCAAACGCTCAACCTGCCTGCCTTGCTCTCACGGATCGTCATCGTCCTCAGCACCGACGATCTACGCTGGAAGAACCGCGATGTGGCCGACGTGACAGACAAGATCCTGAGCACGAGGTCCCCTCGGATCCCCATCCGCATGCTGAAGCTCAGGTTCATCATGAGAGGCGACGACCATCTCATGATCGGCAGGGCCGTCGCCCGCGCCATGGCGACCCACCAGATTGACAACGCAGAGTTCGAGATCCTCACCAAGGATATCTATTATCGGACAACTGATGATGCGGATCTCCTCGACTCTGCCAAGATGTTCGACAATTTTATCCGTGAGTGTCCGGACGCGTTTGCCGGTCTCACGCGGCTGCATCTACACAACCTCAGGTTTCGTCAATCAGACATAACCAACATCCTAACCACCTGCAAGCGGCTGGAGTCGTTGCATTTGTTCCGGTGTGATGCAGGGGACAAGTCGGTGCTGCGTGTAGAGCACGCCAGACTCGTTGAGCTTACATTCGCCTATGGGAAATTCTTAAGAGTATTGCTTTACCGTCTACCCAACCTTTGACGGATGACCTTCCATAGATGGACATATTATGATACTAACAATCCCTTGTTCCTTGGTTTTGCCCCTCAGCTATCCAGATTAAGCCTCACTAATGCATATGACGATTCAGCAAAGAGCCTCAAGCTAAGCCAATTGCTTGTTAATGTCCCCTCGATAAGTGATCTGCATCTGAATTTTCTAAGTGAAAAGGTATACTCACTACGATCATCTTTTCTTTTTGAAAGCCCTTCTTTTGCTAAAAAAAACATATTTTCTTTTGTGTAAAAAAGCTCACTACCATAACCTTTGTCTGGTTTTGTCCATGATGCATGGACGGTTATATATTTTTTAAAGGCTTTTATATTATCACAAAGGGAACAAGTCACTAAAGGCATGAATCCAAGCGATCCTGTTATATAAAGCGGGATATAAACTCACTTGTAATTCAGACTGAATTTTTGTGGCCGAAATCCAGAAAATCCTTGTGATATGCCCGTTTTAGGCTCATGACTGATGTAATTCATGTATTTCTTGTGATTAATGTGTGTTGCCTATTGCAGATTTGGGTTCAACCAGAATGCCAGAAAGTGGTTGCACCTGTGCTCAGCAAACTACGCCTTGTGAATCTCGACAATCTTCCTGAGGAATGTGATATCGCTTGGACATTGTTCTTTCTTGAAGCCGCACCATCTCTAGAAGAGCTTTCCATCACAGTATGGGATCATAAGTGCCAAATGGAGTCGCAAAAAAGTCGCTCCAAGAAAACAGATGTGAAGTTGGAGCCATCTACTCCTGATTTCAAGCACAAGAATTTAGCAAGGCTAACTATCTACGGCTTCCAATCCGATGACAACTTCATTGCATATATCAGGCGCACCATTCAAGCTGCGGTGAACATCAAGGAGGTAGCTCTGCATGACCGGAAGGTGTGCAAGCTATGCGCTAACAAGTTCCCTCATATCGGGGTTCGTCCTTCGAGTTATCCACGAACCAGCGAGGAGGTGGATTCATTCAGGAACAAGATCACCGAGGTGAAGGCGACGGCTTCCCGTTCTATGATTCACTTCCGCACCATTGGCAAGTCTTTTTCTCTCACCATGGCGAGAAAGAAACAAGATGCAGTCGAGCTTGAAATCTTGACGCCTAGGGATTCCTCTCATTGCACCGAGCCCCAGTGGCGAAGCTAGCAAATTGCCAAAGCCTGGGCACGCTATAAACTAAAATGTACTTTGGTCTATTAAACCACCAACACACTGGTGTCAATAAATAATATGCTCAATTTTGTAGTTGAACAAACATAATTGGAGTCGGATAACTCACCTACTTGTCGTTTGCCGCTGCCATTGGTGGCCCTCACCGTTGGCTGTTTGCTGCACCTTTCGTGCCTTTATGGACGACCTTTCGTGCCTTTATGGACGATTTCGGTGTTCGCCGATCGTCCTCGTA